>CM055955.1:108677098-108947098 GCA_029490685.1 Schizonepeta tenuifolia
CGAAACCTAACGACTCACCCTTACTTTGTTAGATATTTACATTAAACTTTATGACTCACCAAGTGAGTCATCACCTTCCTTATCACTCCCCCATTACCGCCATATTACACACACACACTTACACTCTCCTTTCTTCGAAGACCGATAACTTCTCCGTCTACCGATCAATTTCTAATCTGATTTCATATATCGAAAGGTAAGAACTTCGTCTCTAGTTTGATCCGAACAAATCTTCTTTCCCCTCTCTTTTATTTTTTTCGAAAATTAGGGAGTGAGATAGCATGTTGTTCTTGATCAATACATGTTCTAGGATGCTTAGAATCGAGTTCTATGGATCAAATCATGAAGGAAAAATCAAGAACTCCAAGCCCTATATTTATCGAAATTTTTGCTGTTTTGGGGCTTTCATTTCATGCTCGATTTCTTCGTCGAATTGATGATAGATTAGTGTTTCTCATGTCGTTAATTGATAGTATGAATTGTTTTAGATTTTTCTAAAAATAAAATCCAAAACCTAAGAGACGAACAAGGCTCGATTTAGGTTAGTAAATGTTGAAATATGCTCGATTGTTTAATGAAAATGAATTATACGATGCATGAGGATGAATATATATTAAATTGAGATTTTTCTAAAATAAAATGAAAAGTGTAAGAGACGAAGATGTAGTGATAAGTCGAGGCTCGATAATGTTTTGATAATATGATTTGCATGTTAGGAATGCTCGTTAGATAATAATCGTTGTCATGAAATTTGAATGAAATCCGATGACTTTGGAAAATCCGTAAGAGACGGACAAATGTATGTAATTAATGATAGGAAAGTCGAGTAAGATTGATAATTGGATATTAATAATCATTAATGTTGAGGGAACGAAATTGTAGTTGACGTCGTGTTGATCCGAGCTATAAAATATTGAGTTTATGTTATAATCGAGAAGTTAGGACGAGAATTGATAACTTGTTTGGTATAGTAATTGTTTAGTTGAAATAACGAGGTTTTGATCGTCATAATTATAGACGGGAAATGGAAAGGAGTTAATCACGTATGGAAATACGTGTTTACTGCCTTGTTGTGTGAAATTCATGAGAATTTAAGTTCGATAACATAGAACGAACCTAGAAGAACGTGCGTCGATTTTATCGAGCATTAGGGTTCACTCGGCAGTTTCTGCGACGTTCCACGGAAACTGCAATATCTTTTAGCTCGTTTATCGGAATTGAGATCCGCGAATTGGAGAGTAAACTAGACACCCGAGGCTATCTTTTGGTACAGGGCACGACCCCTGTTTCGTAATCCCCTGTTCTGGACAGACTCACTGACTTCGTGCAGTGCATGTTCGATTTGTGATTCCTAAGTTGTTTTCTTCTCAACTTAGCTTCTTTCGATCTTTGAGGTCGTTATGAGTTAACGAATGCCTTTTTCTTACTGACCTCAGTGTCAAGTATAGAGCCTTGAGTGCTAAACAAGATGAGTTCGTATCTTGTATCCGTTTAAGTAAAGAATTTTAGTTAAGCGTGCAAATGCAATAATCGTCTAAAGAAATAAAGCTTAATTTCCTAAGTTGATTCCTTTCCAACTTAGTTCCTTTTGATCTTTTAAGTCGTAATGAGTTATCTACTATCTTTTCTACTGACCTAAGAGTCGAGTAAGGAACCTTTCGAGTTCTAAACGAGATTTGTTCAAGTCTCGTTCCCGGTTAAACTAAAAAGAATTAGTAGCGTGCAAATGCCTAAAGAACTAAAAAGACTACGACTAAAACTAAATTCCAATCTCCGTTTCCTTTAATCACTTACGATCGAGTTTAAAGTATGTTTATCTTACGATGAAGGAAGAAGTCAGCAGTGAGGAAAGGACGGAAGACTAGAAGACGAAAGTACGAGTAATAAGTTCTGTAAAGTATTAAGGTTGGCTTTCCTATATATCAAATAAAACGAGCAATGCTCGAAAACCCTTTTCTTTATCGCTTTGATAATCGTGTTTTCAAAGTGATAATCATGGCATAAACTGTTTAAATATATTATGTGAGTTCTCTTGTACCTATCTGAGTTAACATTCGTGTTTTCCAGATTTATGAGTTAATCAAAATAGGTTAACTAACGATCGGTTCTGAGTTAGCTATTAAGTGCTTTCCAGAGTTAGTGCACTTTGTAACCTGTGGTGTATGTGGTATCCTGTTGAGGGGTAACCAGCCACGGTGAATGAGAATTGGTCAAGATTTGAACGTAACATACTAGAAAAATGCTTGTACAAGCTAATTTATATAAATGAGTCAGAAAATGTTTAGTAGACACGGGCCCTTTCAATAAAACCCCGATGTGCTACGATTATGAGATGCCTAATTATTTATACTTATGAATATGTTTTCGGCAGCGTGCCCACTAAGTACTTTTGTACTTAGCCCTGCATATGTTTTCTAAATGTGCAGGTTGAAGCGATGGAAGCGGAGAGGCTTGAAATAAGTTGTCGTAGGAAGACTTTAGTTAGTTTTGAAATCACATTTCCGCTGCAAAACTCTAGTACTTTGATGTTCTGTACATTACGTAAAACTCTGCAGTTTATGTCTGTAAACTTAAACTTAGATGCCTTTTGAGTACCTTCTGTCGAGTAATCCTTCGAGAATTACTCTTCCTTTTGTAAATAAAGTCTTGTTCAAAGAATGTATGATGTCTCCTATGTATGTTTAGTTCAGTTAGTCCCCTTCTTCCCCGCTTCTTTAATCCAACCCTAGTCGTACCCCGTCTTCTGCCGTCCCTCGGGATTTGGGGCTGTGACAATTCTTTCGACTCTTATTTATCTAATTAAAAACTTTCCTTTCTTTTTTTATTAAATTAAAACTAATTTCTTAATTAACACATTTTATTCTTCAATTATTTTCTATTTTAATAAAAACTAGTTTATCTTATTAATTTGATTACAAAATTTATTTTTGATTTAATTTAAACAAAACTTAAATCTTCAAGTTTTATTTCAAGAACACTTAGAACATTTAAACACTTACTAGATATATCTTTTTATGCATTTTTCAACTCTTAACATTTTTAAAGCTTTTAAAACTTTAATCTTTTATCACAAAATATCCTATCTTCATCTATGATTCAATCTAACACTTTAATACACATTATAACATCAAAATCATCAAATCTTCTAAATCATCATAAATCATGTTCTTTAAAAATTTAACATGCAATTCGATTTTCTTATACTCAACAATATACAAGATTAAATCATCATATCACATAATAATTTCATGATCACAACATCAACTATATCATCAACAAAATCAACAAAATAATTTCTTCTTTTTCCTTAAAAACTCACGGCATTCATCAAGTTTTTAGGGCAATCGGTTTTTCAATTTTTCATGCATATAATTCCATTCTCAACATGATAAAAATCATAAATCAAGCATCAAGATAACAATCACTCAAGGAATTCACATTTTCCTATTTTTCTCTACAATTTTCGGTATTAGCAATATTTTAGGGTTTTTAAATTCTTTTTCTTCTCTTAATTCATCGATTAAATCCTAGTGTTCGATTCTCCTAACGATTTCTTCTCACTTAATTCTCACATCGATAACCTAAGTTTGCCTAAACATAAAATAAATACCATGCATGCATGTTTTCTTTCCTTTAGGGCTTAGAGATATACATATATACAATTAATCAAATGAATTAACATACTTTGAAAATTAAAATTTGATCTTCTCTTCTTGGCTTCTTGGGACCGAAATGACGGGGGGTTTAGGGCTTCAAACTCTAGCTTGGATTTATGGAAGAACTCCTCTTGAATCCTCAAGAAAAATATAAAGAATAATTAATCATCCATTTAGGGCTTCATAGCCAAAAAATACAAGGAAAATAAGGATGATTATTGAATTTTAATACTCAAGAACTTGATGAATTTATACCTTTTTCTTGAAGGTATAGATGAACTAAATGAAGGATGATGATCTTCACTTAATCTCCATGGATTTTGAGCTTGGATGCTAAGCTTGCATGGAAGAAAACTCAAGTGTGTGTGATGTGTGTGTGTATTGCCGAGAGGGAGAGAGTAGGGAGAGAGGGAGAGTTTTTTTTTCTTCTTCTTGTTTTCTTGAGGGATTTTGGAAAGTGAGAGAGAAAATGAAGGAATTTTCCTTTTGTATGGAGAGAGAGAGATTGAATGCATGCATTTGATTTCCAACATAAGGAATAAAGAATGATGACAATTTGTGTTGGAACTTGGTGTGATTAAGATGTTGATGTGATGGCATTTGCATGCAATCTTTTGTTAAGATTTTGATAAGACATCATGATTAAAGGTATAGAGTAGGTTGGAGAGAGATTAGGGAGAGAGATAGAGTGAGGTGGCGGTGAGAGGGAGAGAGATGAGCGACACTTGTCGCGTTGTTTCATTACGGGTATTAATTACTCGGTCGTAAAGGTTTTCCGGATAAAATGATCCGTATTATTCCATTTATGCTACAACGAGTCTAATCTCTCTTCGTCTCGTTTCCGACACTAAAACATCTCAAACCTAATTCTTATCTCAAAAGATAAATTATGAATTCCGATTATTAGATTTTTAGGTCTAAATTTCATATAACGAAGAAAACTTAAGAATTAGTCGGCTTATTAATCCGCTTATTAATTCTTTAAAGATTAAATCCTCGTAACTCTTCTCAAATTATCCCGGATAAGCTTCTATCTTATTTCAATGACCTTAGAATTAATTCTAGGTTCAAAGATTTTAATTAAAATCTATTCTAAGTTCTTCGGCGCATAGCAATTTCTCGGTTATCAACATTATTCTCTTTCAATCAAAAATCATCGGAGTTTTCTGAAAATCATACTCTTGCATTTCAGACGTTTTACTCATTTCTATTTATTTAGAAAAGAATATTTTTATTCCTCAAATCTCGTCATTAAACTTACTCGGTTAAGTAATACGCTCTCTAATGTTATAGAAGTTCGGGGTATTACATCCTCACCCTCTAAAAAAAATTTTGTCCCGAAATTTACTAACCTTGAGAAAATAGCTCGGGATATTTTGCCCTCATCTTTTCTTCGAGTTCTCACGTGGCTTCTTCGAGATCATGATGACACCACTTGACCTTCACTAAGGGAATCGATTTTGTTCTAAGCTGCTGAACTTTATGATCTAAAATCCTTTCGGGTTTCTCCTCGTAGCTTAGATCGGGCTTCATCTCGACATCCTCTTGGTGTATTACGTGCTTCGGATCGAAGACGTACTTTCTCAATTGCGATACGTGAAAAACGTTATGCGAGTTTCCGAAATTGGGAGGTAACGCTAAACGATATGATACGGATCCAATCTTCTCAAGGATTTCGTACGGTCCTATAAAACGGGGTTTAAGCTTTCCCTTGACTCCAAAACGATACACTCCTCTCGAAGGGGATACTTTCAAGAATACTTTATGTCCCGCTTCAAATTCCAACTTGGATCTTCGGTTATCAGCATACGACTTTTGTCGACTCTGAGCTTCTTTAATCTTCTCGTGAATTTGGCGTACAGATTCTATCATTTCCTCAATCACTTCTGGCCCTATCACCTTTCTTTCGCCCACTTCATTCCAATAAAGTGGCGATCTACATTTCCTTCCATAAAGAGCTTTGTAAGGGGCCATCCCTATCGTATTCTGATAGCTATTGTTGTACGCGAATTCAACAAGAGGTAAGACTTTCTCCCATTCCACTCCTTTATCTAACAAAACAGATCTCAACATATCTTCGAGGATTTGAATCGTTCACTCGGACTGACCATCGGTCTGGGGATGATAAGCAATGCTAAATTGCAACTGAGTTCCCAACTCTTTGTGGAAGCTCTCCCAAAAACGAGCTGTGAACTTCGAATCTCTATCAGAAGTAATCGTCCTTGGCACTCCGTGCAACTTCACAATTTCCTTAATGTAGATTTGAGCTAATTTGGCTGATCCATAGGTGTGTGGAATAGGTATGAAATGAGCAGACTTTGTCAACCTATCCACTATTACCCATACTACTGTGTTTCCTCTCCTTGATCTTGGCAATCCGGTCACAAAATCCATTGTGATTCCATCCCACTTCCACTCTGGGACTGGTAACGGTTGCAGAGGTCCATACGGTCTTTGATGCAAAGACTTCAATTGTTGGCAAGCTAGGCATTTCTCAACGAACAATGCCACATCCATTTTCATTCCATTCCACCAAAACTATTTCTTTAAGTCTTGGTACATCTTCGTGCTGCCGGGATGAGCTGTATACGGGGTTTCATGAGCTTCACTCATTATTTCATTTTTCAACTTGTCATCATTAGGCACACAAATTCTTCCTTGGTACAACAAGGCATTATCGCTCGTGTCACAGCCCCAAATCCCGAGGGACGGCAGAAGCCGGGGTGCGACTGGGGTTGGATTAAAGAAGCGGGGAAGAAGGGGGCTAACTGACTAAACATACATGAAAAGACATCATTAAACCATGAACAAGACTTAAATATAGATAAGAAAGAGTTAATCCCTAAGGATTACTCGACAAAAGTACAAAAGAAGCTAAGTTCATAATTACAGACTTAGACTACTGAGAATTGTTCAAAGTGTACATCCCAAAAGGTTCAGAGTTCTGCAGTGGAAGAATTCTAACTAAAGCAACCTATCTTTCAACTCAACATCAACCGTCGCCGCTCACCGTCGCTTCAACCTGCACATTTAGAAAGCAATGCAGGGCTAAGTACAAACGTACTTAGTGGGCACGATGCCGAAAACATACTTATAAATATTGATAAAATGGCATATTATAACCGTAGCGCATCGGAGTTTTGTTGAAAAGGCCAGTGCCTACTAAACATTTTCTGACTTTTTCTCATAAATCACTCGGCCGAGTATTTTCAGGTATGCTATGTTCAATCTTGACCTCTACTAATTCACCGTGGCTGGTTACCCCTCAACAGGATACCACATACACCACAGGTTACAAAGTGCACTAACTCTGGAAAGCACTTAGCAGCTAACTCCAGAGCCGATCGTTAGTTAATCTAAAAATAGACTAACTCTAAATGTCTGGAAAACCCGAAGGTTAACTCAGAAATCTGGAAAACACGAATGTTAACTCAGATAAGTACAAGAGAACTCACATAAAGACTTAAAACAGTTCATGCCATATTATCACTTTGAAAACACAGATATCAAAGCAATAAATAATACTTTTGAGTTGTGGAAAAACCCACATTTTATTTGATATAGATAAAAGCCCACCTTATAAATACAGAACTTAAGGCAAACGCTTCCAACTTCGGATCTTTCGTCCTTTCTTCACAGTTGGCTTCCTCCTTCATCGTAAATTAAATATACTTAAGAACGGTTCGTAACGATAATCGATTAAAGATTTAGCTATTTTATTCTTTTGGGCATTTGCACGCTTACTAGATTCGTTTTACTTAAACGGGAAATGAGACTCGTATCAATTTCGTTAGAACATGGAAGATCTCATACTCGACTCTCGGGTCAGTAGAGATGGTAGTCGATATCCTAATATGACTTTAAAGATTAAGAGAAGCTAAGTTGGAAGGAAACAAGTTAGGCGATTTACTTTAATTCTTTGAACGATTTAAGGAATTTCTCGTTTATTACTTCTTTAAAGAAAAGATAAGATATAAGGTTTCGACTGGTCTTCATCACTAGAGGTCTTGTACTTGACTTTAGGGTCAGTAGGTAAATGTTCGATAGATAAAAATGGCTTAAACGATTGAAAGAAGCTAAGTTGTGAACTAAACAACTTAGAAAACAAGAAACTGAAAAATCACTGTACAGTCCAGTAACTCTGAAAGCTGTCCAGAACAGAGGATTTGGAAACAGGGGGTGAGCCCTGTACCAATAGAAAGCTTAGGAAGTCTAGTTCGTGCTCCAATTTACGGATCACAAATCCGATAAACGAGCTGGAAGTTATAACAGTTTCCGGCAAGGGTCGCAAAACTGCCGTGGAAACCCTAATTGATTAATAAGTTCGACGTATAACGTCTTAGGTTCGTTTTAAATTCTCGTATTCAACTTTTTTAGAAACTGGACTCTTAAAGTAGTCATCACGTACCTCCGTACGTGACAAACTCCTTCTCAACTTGCTCAAAGGCATGACGTTCTAACGTCGGATTTCGACTATCAAGTACTATACCAACAAAGAAATTCCAAACGTTTTCTAGTTCCCGATTATCACTATAACCCATATTATATCGACTCGGATGCTTATGATGTCAACTGGAAAGATGTTCTAAATTTCATTATAAATAATAATATCAAGTTAGAAATTTCATCCGACTTCCCGATTATTAGTTACAACTAAATATTCGTCTCTTACGCGATTATTAAAAGTCGTCGGTTTTCGTTCAAGTTTTACGACGTTAAACTACGTCTAATGGGAACCGTTTTCATGCATGCAAACACATCTTAACATCTTTATAACTCAGTTTATATGGTGATCTTTGCCTCTTATACTTCATTAAACTTTTTTAGAAAATTTCCAATTAATTCCTATTATCAACTAACATGATTTGCATCATAATTCCATTAACAATTCATCACTTATATCTAATATGTATAAACTCCTAATTACTTATAAATTTTCTGATTTCATACATACTTTAAGGGGATGAATTTCTTTTCAAATTAACAACATTTATTTACTAAACATACTCTTATATTACCAATTAAACAATTGAAATTCTATTATCACTTAACATACCAAAAATCCCCAAATTCATACTTCAAACCCTAATTGAATTTCATTACAACATAGGGCTTTCAATCCCTTTTCATTCTAAACACTAATTAAACCTCTACTAAGCATGAATTCATGATCAAAAGAAGAAAAACAAAAATTCTACAATTTTCCAAAAAAATTCTGCATTGACAAAAGTTTTAGGATTCTTGGTTTTGATCATTTTTAATCCATAATTATCATATCTAGCATATCTAATTACACTATTTCAAGATCAATTCATCCATACCAAACCTCCAAAATTTCGAACAAAAAGAAGAAGAAAAGAAATGGAAACTAAATGGATAGGATTGTAGAGGATGAAAATACCTAGAGAATTAACAAAGGATGTATGATGTTTTGTTGGATAAATTAAGGACTTGTGTTCTTTCTTCAAGCTTTGAAGGTGCCTTCAATGGAGAATAGAGGTGGAGAAGATGAAGTTGAGGGAGAGAGGGAGAGAGTTTCCGAGAGAGAGAGTGGAGAGAGAGAGATGGAAAAGGTTTTGTCTTAGGTGATGAAATGATGAAAAAAAAAAAAATGAATGGTGTAAAGTGTAACTTAGGTGTCACTTAGTTAATTAAGTCAACATGCATGGTTACACCTAAGCATGTGAGGTGGCGGCTGCATGCATGGGGTTAGGAGGGTACGGGTTTTTCCGGCGCGATCCGACGTTACGGGAAAATGAACGACGAAAAACGTTGTTCGGTACAAAAAAAAATTGTCGCGATTCGATTTGACTTACAAATTCTAACGTATGAACTTAATTAGAAAATAAATTTATAAAATTTATTTCGACAAAAACTCGAGACGACAAGTCCGAGTTTCGTCCGGAAAACGTAAAAAAAACAAACTTTCTCGGCGTGTTCATATTGCGATTTTGTAAACGTAAAATTAAACGGTTTTCCGTTCTTAGCTTACAAACTAAAAACCTTTCGTATGCGCTAACCCTTAGCCTTAGAATTAAAAATTATAAACTTAGGCGTGCAAAGCCATTTATTTAATTAACTTTAAAGTTTTTAGAACGTAAGGAATTTACAGGGCATTACAGCTCGATTCCGAGAAATCTTTAACTCCTTCACTTCTCACCTTCATTCTTAACTTCTCCAATTCTTTATCTCTTCTTTGGCCTTCTATGATGTGGGTTCTCAAATTAGGCATTACTACTAAAGTAGCAATCATTTGATCTACCGTCGTTGGAGGTACAATCACTTCAATTTTCATCTTCCCAAATTGTCACGCCCCGACTCTCGGGGTGCGACTTACGAACAACAACAAACCTAAACAACTAACAACTAACTCAAATAAAGGGAACATGCTCGGGGAAAACAAAGGCGGAATATAAGGCAATCGAATTTGGTTTTCAAAAGCATAAAGAATAATAACCGAGCATCTTAACTTCACTTTGAACAGGAATTCAAACAAGAAAATCATGCTGATGGGAAGGGAATTCCAACAAAAAGAGGAATCATACGAATATATACATCAAGGTAAGGGTTCATGTTCAACAACAACCAAGTTACGAGCCCATCGCTCGGGATTACAAGATAAAGGGGTTACGAATTCAACAAGCATTCAAAGTCTTCGAGCACAACGCTCGGAATCAAAAACATGAATATTAGAGTATTGACATCAACAGACATTAAATCAAAAAGATTGCAGCGGAAATTAGCATCAACTCCCAACACTTGCACGTATGAAGACGTACAAATGCCAGTCCGAAATTCTACCAAACTTAACCAACAAAACCAAACCACACCACCAAGTATCCACGCCATCGCCATCCAGTCAACCTGCATGTTTAGAAACACACGTAGGGCTGAGTACTTCGTACTCAGTGAACACAAGCCAAAACATTTGAATAAAGATGCTTCTTAAAGCTATATTAATTGAACTTGCCTTGCCAAACATCACAAGTATATAAGCAGTTTTAAAAACGGTTTTACTTGTGCATGCCAAAACATTTTTATTTAAAACGGACTGCGCTGTCAAATAACATAATATAATAGCATGTATCATCTATCACAAATAACTTCATGTGCCGAGAAGTAGACCTCCTTCTAAAACACTGTAACCGGCCTAACCGAAGCAAGGCTCACAGTCACCTCAACATATACCACACGTGGGTTCCTGCTTTCACAGGATAATCACATCTTCATATAAATAGATGATAACACATACTAACTTCAATAAAATGGCAAGTCAATCACATTTGAAAAACATATCATAATATTCAATAGCATAACTAATTTTCATCGATAGTTTTTGGTTCAGAAAAGCCCACCTGACTTCCGAAGAACTAGCTAGGTGGTCTAGGGCTATTTGTCCTCGCTTAACGATCCGTCCGGCTCGATCCTTCATAGGTCGACATCGATAGATAAGATATATGAAAGACGGACTCAAAGGCGTTGGACTTAACTGACGGACTTCTATTTGAGTCGTCGTTCTCTTCGTTCTAACTTTTCTAAAAGATCTTACGTTCTCGTCTTTATTTCATTAACTCTATTCGAAAAGGTTAACTCTACTACTTCACATCGTATACTTTTCTTGTTCTAATTAATAACTTCATTGATACAAATTATTACTCGAGCTTTCTTTCAAAGACTTTAGTTCATTCTCATTTTAACAAACAATCATTTATCATACAAATTCAATCATATTTCACATTATAATATTATCATGCATTTAAACACATATTCACACATACAATGAAATCTTATAGAACAAACATACTTCAAGACACATTAACATGCATTCCATTTTGACCTTAAAATCTAACTCGATTATGCAATTCTTTTTATGAAGGCTTAAACTATTAATTCTATCTTTCTTATCTATATAGACAACGCTTCGTTCTACATCCGCTATCTTATAAGATATTTTATAACTTTTATTTATTTAACAAAAATTCTCTTAGCTCTTAATAAACTCTTATGAAATTATAAATTCTTGTTCAATTCTAACTTGATTCTCATTTCTTAACTCGAATATTATTCCTTTAATTATTATCTCGGTTTATCCTTTCTTCGCTTGGTTGGAAATAACGTACTCAATTAATTATTTAATTAATCTTCTTTCAACTTATTATTCGGTATCTTATTTTATTCTCATTTTCTCGATCAACTTATACGAGTATCTATCTTAACTCGTCTAGCATCTTTTCTTTACTCAAATTAACTTCCTTTTTACTTCTTAACGATTAATTCTTATTAAACTCGGTTTTCTCTATTTTGTTTACTTCTTTAATAATTTCTTCTTTATTTGTTTTAAACCTTTAAGCTATTTCTTACTTAATGATTTCTTTATCTTTTGATAAGCATTTTTATGAATTTCTTCACTTTATTAAAAAGATCTTTTATTGTATTTTTAGTAAAAATTTCAAGTCTTTAAAATCTTAATACAAAGTATTTAATTAATAAATCTTTTATACATCTTTCATCTTTTATTTAATTAAAAGCTTTTCAAATTTAAATCTTTTTATCAAAACTTCTATCTACATTCCATATTCAAACTATCATTCATACATATATTGAAATACTTAAACATCCAATTATTTTTATTATTTCTACACTTAATTTCTTTCAAAAATTTAACATGCAATCTCATTTTCTTCACTTAAACACATGTATGATTATACTAACATAACATACAATCATCTCATTGATCAAAACATCACTCAATACATCAACAAAATAATTTCTCCATTTTCTTCAAAAACACACGGCACTTATGCCTATTTCTATGCAATTTGTTTCTCAATTTTTCATGCATATAATCTCATTACTAACATGATAAAAATAACAATTCAAGCATCAAAATAACAATAACTCAAAGATTCATATTTTTCCTATTTTTCTTCTAATTTTCGGCATTTATTAAATTTTTAGGGTTTTAGTTTCTTTTTCTTCTCTTAATTCATCGATTAACATCTAGTGCTCGATTCTCCTAACGGATTCTTCTCACTCGATTAGCACATGCATATCCTAAGTTTGCCTAAACATAAATTAAATAACATGCATGCATAGATCTTTCCTTTAGGACTTATAGACATACATTTTACAACTAATCAAATGAAATCATACTTAAATAAATGGAAATTCTTCTCTTGGCTCTTGGGATTGAAATGGATGGAAATGGTAGCTTCAAAGCTTGGATCTTGAAAAGAAGAAGGATGTCTTCTTGAATCCTCAAAGAAAAAGAAAGAATATAGGATTAATCATCCATAGGTTTTAGGAATCAAAATAAAGAAAAATGTTGGAAAATTCTTGAATTCAACTTCAAGAACTTGGAAATTTGTACATTTCTTTGAAAATATGGATGGAATGGATGGAGGATGGTGTTCTTTACTTCATTTCTATGGAGGATAAGCTTGAATCCATGGTTGCATGTGAAGAAAAATCAAAGTGTGTGTGTAGAGAGGGAGTGCCGAGAGTAGAGAGAGTTTGAGAGGGTTTGAGAGAGTTTTTCTTTTGTTTTGTGAGAGAGAGTTTTCGATGGAGAGAGAGAGATGGAATGTTATGAATGAGTTATTGCATTCCTCTCTTGTCTTAGATGAACAAAATTGAAATCCAATAAAGAGAAATAGTATACTTTGTTGGAAATTGTAAAGAACAAGACTTGATAGGTGATTTGAAGTTAACTTGTAAGCATACTTCAAGCAAACCATGTACAAGACACCACTATGTCTTGTTGGTCTTGGAAATTGAGAGATGATGGGAGAGGGGTTGTGAGGTGGCAAGAGAGGGAGAGAGGTGGATGACACGTGTCGTCGTCGTGTCGTCACGGTATTAATTATCCGGTCGTAAAGGTTTTCCGGGTAAAACGATTCGTATTAATTCCGTTTTGTTCTATTAACGGGTCTAACCTCTTCTCGTTTCACTTTTGACACTAACTCGTCCCAATCCTATTTCACGTCTCAAATTAAAAGATTAAAGGCTTCGATCATTTTAGTCCTTTAATTCTTAAAAGAATTTAATCGGCTTATTAATTCGTTTATTATTCCTTTTCAAGACTAATGCCTCATTTCTCTTCTCAATTCTCGGATAAGTTCTTATTCTATCTCAGTGATCTTAAAAGAAATTCTAAGTTCGAAGGTTCTAATTTAATTCTATTCTAGGTTCATCGGTGCAAACATATTTCTCGGCGATTAACGCTATGTTATCTTAATTAAACAAACTTCTTCGGGATTTTTCCGGAATTTAATCTCATACTCATTTTCATATAAACGACTCAACAAATATATCACATCATCATCATCTCAGATAATTAGAACAGATAAATTCACACAAGATTCACAAGGCAATTTAAACGTTTTATTCAAAACTCATCGATTAGAAAAGAAAAATTTTACTCTTAAATTCTCATCTTTGGACTTACTCGGTTAATTAAACGCTCTCTTAAAGGGATAAAAACTCTGGGTATCACACAAATTCTTCGATCAACTCGACTTCATCAGTTAGAAGGAATCCTAATTCGGTCCCTTCCAAATTTTCCTTCTTTCTCCTTCGACTACTACATTCGCTTTACCGGGATGGTAAGATATCTTGCAATCGTAATCTTTCACCAACTCGAGCCATCTTCTTTGTCTCATATTTAACTCCTTCTGTTCGAAGAAGTATTTCAAGCTCTTGTGATCTGAAAATATTTCACACTTGGCTCCGTAAAGGTAATGCCGCCAGATCTTCAAAGCATGTACGAAAACTGCTAATTCCATGTCGTGAGTTGGATACTTCTCTTCATGAGGTTTAAGTTGCCTTGAAGCATACGCAATCACTTTCCCATTTTGCATTAGAACACATCCTAGTCCTTGAGCAGACGCGTCAGTATATATGATGTAGTCTTTGTCTGGCTCGGGTAGGGCTAATACTGAAGCTGTAGTCAATCTCGTCTTGAGCTCTTGAAAACTTCTTTCACATTCTTCCGTCCACTCGAACTTTATTTCTTTTTTCAATAGGCTCGTCATTGGCTTCGCGATCTTGGAGAATCCTTCTATGAATCTCCGGTAGTATTCTGCTAAATCGAGGAAACTACGGATTTCATGCACTGATGTCGGGGATTTCCATTCTTGCACAACTTTCACCTTTTCCATATCCACCTTGATTCCTTTGGACGAAACAACATGTCCTAAGAAATTCACCTCCTTCAACCAAAATTCACATTTGCTGAATTTGGTATACAGCTTTTCAGCTCTAAGCGTTTCCAACACAATTCTCAAATGCTTCTCGTGCTCGGCTTCGTTTCTTGAATACACCAAAATATCATCTATAAAGACAATCACAAACTTATCCAAATACTCGTGAAAAACTCTGTTCATCATATCCATGAATACTGCTGGAGCATTTGTTAATCCAAATGGCATTACTATGAATTCGTAATGTCCATATCTCGTCCTGAAAGCAGTCTTTGGAATATCTTCTTGCTTGATCTTCAATTGATGGTATCCAGATCTTAAATCAATCTTGGACCTCCTTTTAGTTGGTCGAACAAATCATCTATCCTTGGCAAAGGATACTTGTTCTTAAGCGTAATCTTGTTTAGCTCTCGGTAGTCTATGCACATCCTTAAACTACTGTCCTTCTTTTTCACAAACAAAATTGGAGCACACCATGGCGATACACTTGGTCGAATATAGCCTAAGTCCAACAATTCTTGCAGCTGGATCTTCAACTCTTGAAGTTCCTTTGGAGCCATTCTATATGGGGCCTTAGATATCGGGGCTGATCCGGGTTCTAAATCAATTGTAAACTCCAATTGTCGATCAGGGGGTAAGCTTGGTAACACTTCTGGAAACACATCCTTGAATTCTCTCACGATTGGAACATCATCGATACTCAACTCTTGATTCTCGTCTTTATTCAGATAAACTAGATACACTTGCGTATCTTTCTTCCTCATCAATCTCTGCGCTTTCATAGCTGAAATTATTGGTACGCTCTTCTTCATTCTCTTCGCAACTCCGAAAACTACAGTTGACTCTTCTCTAGGAGGTTTAAACGATATTTGCCTCAAGTCGCATCGAATCATCGCAAAGTTCTCGGTCAACTAATCTATTCCTAGGATTATATCTACGTCACACATCTGGATTACATTCAGGGATTTCACGATCAACTTACGATTTCCGACTTCAAATTCTAAATTCGAGCAAACACGCGAAACTAATGCAGACTTTCCTAAAGGGGTTGCGACACTAAGCACCTGGTTTGATTCTTCTACCTTCAATTCTAGGTTCTCTACGCAAATGCTAGATATAAACGAATGCGAAGCTCCCGTATCGAACAAAAAAATAACAGGTATGCCATTAAGCTTTCCCATACCTGCCAAATTTTCTTTGTCCTTCTCTAGCGGTTTCTGCTCAATTGCGTAGGCTCTCTGAAAATGCGGAGGCTCTTGCTGAAGAGGTTGCTGCTTTGGCTGCGGCGGCTTACGTTGATGCTGGACAAACTTTTGCAGAGGAGTTGCCTCAGTGGCTTTCATCTGCGAAGGCTGAAACTGATTCGGTCTTCCGCCTCTCAATCCTTGTTGCTTACTCGGGCACTGGTTCGAGAAATGACCAGGTTGACCACAAGTATAGCAAACATTACTCCCGCTTTTGCAGACGCCTTGATGCATTTTGCCACACTTCGCAGAAGGAGGGAATCCTAAGGACTATAGGTAGGTTATTTCGATTGGTCTGCGGAGCTCTTCCATTTTGGGGTTGCTGTTGGTTTTTCCCTTGCCACTGTTTCTTGTTCGGGTGGTTTCCACCACTCCATTTTCCCTTCCTCTTTCCATACTGGCCAAATTAGGATTGTTGGGTAGATACAGTCATGGTTGTCTGGCTTTGAAATTGAGGATTCGCTGAAGGATGCGATCCTTTCTCTGGTTGCATAGCCAACTCCATATCTAGGGCTCGGTTCAAGGCTTCAGCATAAGTCAGACCACTCTGACTAGCAAGAACTACTCGGATATCTTGCTTCAGTCCTGCTCGAAACAACTCGCACATCTTCTCATCAGTATCCACCATGTCAGGCGCAAATCGTGCTAACTCACAGAATTCTCGATCATACTCGGCCACAGACTTCTTTCCTTGCTTCAGATTGGTGAATTCATTTGCTTTCTGCTTGCGATAACTCCTCGGCACATACTTTTCATACAAAGCTTCCTTAAACTGATCCCACGTCAAGTTCTCGTGCTCTTCGGGGGAATACATTCTTTGCTTCGCTTCCCACCAGTAGTCGGCAGTTCCTTTCAGTTAGTACGTCATACACTCCAAACGTTCACGATCGGAGCAACGAAGAAAATGAAAAATTCGCTCAAGAGAACGAATCCAGTCCTCAGCATCAGCTGGACTGCCTTTACCATCGAAGGTTGGGGGATTCTGACGGAGAAAAAGTTCTTCAACTCGTCTCTCATTCGGAGGGGGCGGAGTAGGGTCACGCTGTCCCTCAGGGTTATCTTCAGGGATTCTGACATTTCTGCATCTCGGTGGCATTCTAAAAATTTGCAACAAGAAAACTTTAGCCACTCCAATTCTTTAGTTCACTAGGAACCTTTCTCGATTCTAAAAATATTTCTCTTTTTGGGAGGAATACGATTCTCGATCGGTACTTAAATAATTAAAAAGCTAATCAAAGATCTTCTCAAATAACTTCATTATTTCAAATTCTCATATATACATACATCTCATTTAATTTCCATCAAATATTCACATCATCATCACATATTCTCAAGACAATCATCATTCTCAAACAATCAATCATAGAAAAATATCATCACTTTCATTTTCACATACTTAATTCAAATTGATAACTCAAGAGACTCATACTTAATTTTAATAGCCTAAAGGCTCATTTTTTTTTATATATATCGCCCGACGGCGGCCTCTTTTAAGGACTTATAAACAATAGGGATTAACTTGAAAATTTCCCTTTTTCCTACTCGAATTAGACGAGTTCTTAAACCATAAATTAGATTACTATTGATAAATCAAAAAGAGTTCGTCTCTAAAACACACACGATAAAATATTTAAATTTCCATGGCTTCCTTGAATCAGTTCTAAATGCAGGAATCGCTTTCGCTTGGCCCATTGTCATCATATTGCTCACATCAGAGTCTACTTCAAAGTGCTCTATGAGATCTTCCTCCTCCTCAGGGTCTTCTTCCTCTTCTTCCTCTTTTTCCAGCACGCGGTCTACAAACTGTTCATCTTTATCGACATTATCATCCTCAATGGCGAAACACTCGCGCTCAGCTTCCCTCAAAGCTTCTTCACAGTCTTTCAAAGTGTAGTTCAGCGCGGCTAGCTCAGATTCAACCCAGGGCGGGGTATTGGGGTTTTCTTCTTGAAGAAGGTAAGGAACTGTATCAGCTGAGGTACCGAATTGGGAGTTGTGCTCGTCTCCTGGCCTTGCTAGGGAGATAGATGCACAAGCAAGAGGGGCAGGAAAGACATTGCTAGGTAAGGCTTGAAGATAACCTTTTCCTACTGTTGCTGCATCAGTTGACTCATTTTCGTTCTCGTTGCTATTGCTTGAACGAGATGGCCTAGAAGATTCTGCTTCGGGATGGATTGAAAAAGTTGCTTGCTGATGATGCATATAAGCGGCAAACTGATCTTCATTCGATGACGGATTTCCATTGCATCCATTCGGCTGCAATGTTGGCAAGTTAGACAAAGCAAAGGGATCAAAAGATTGAATTGAAAGCACACCACTTACAAAATCTGAGTGGGAATTTCAAGGTTCAAGCACAATTCGTGGTGGCGAATTGATTTGGAGGAAGACGGGGTCATCTTGAGGAATTGGTGGAGGAGCACGAACAATTTCATTTAGCAAGCTTGGAGAGTCATCATCATATGGCTCTGGCGGAGGAGCACCATAGGTCATGAAACGAGTTGATATTGCGGAGATAAACGCATTCACATCGCCGTACAAGGTTTGGTCGAAATAACGGTAGCCTAAAAATCGAAGAACAAGGCATGCTGCCCAATCTTTCCATTCTTGAGGTAGAGCTTGGATTAGATGCGTCATGCCTTCCAGCGGTCCTATGTCCATGTACTGGACTTTTGCCCATATCGAATGATAGCGCGCTAAAAATTCCGCTAGTGACTCAGTACTCATCTTTCTCACGTGCAAGTACTCCTGCATCCAGTCGTTATCGTCCATCCTATACGAATTTTAAATGCATAAGCACACTTAAACAATTAATCGAGCATACTAGAATTTCCACTACATACTCATTTCTGCGTTCCAAAGAGGGATTTTCGTTCATGGATTCGGGTAATTCCAAATCACGTAACCAATCGCACACGCGTTTCATCCTTTTTGATTTTTCCACACGAACACGCATTGGGGAGGACATTCTAAAGCAATCTAGTTATTAATCAACTTAACAACTTTCATCTCTAAACATCATAACTCATAAATAACTCAAAAGAAATTCTCAATATCTTGATAACTCAAACATCACTTAAACTTGAAAAACTTTTAGAAAATAAGACATACCTGGTTGCTGGATGAGATGGAGGATACTTGGTGTGGTTTACTAACTCAAATAAGTCTAGGAATTAAATCTAGACTCGACTCATCAAAGAATATTAGACTTCAGAGCAATCAAAGCTTTGCTCTGATACCAACCTGTCACACCCCGACTCCTGAGGTGCGACTTACGAAACAACAACACAACTAACAATCAACTCGAATACGGGAACATGCTCGGGGAAAACATCAATAAAACGCAGCAGCATTCGAATAAGGCTTTCAAGGCTTAATGAAGCAATAACTGAGCATTTTAAAATCACATTTCAATAGGGATACGATAAGTTTTTCAAGTTAACGAGAATACGAGTTCAACAAGCATTTAAATTCATCGAGCACATCGCTCGGAATAACAAAAAGAAGTATCAGAGTGTATATATCAACAGACATCAGTTCAAAGACTTGCAGCAGAAACTAGACTCAATCCCAACATTCACACGTATGAAGACGTGCAAATACCAGTCCGACATCCGACTCGACTCAACCAAAAACACCACACCACCAAGTATCCATGTCATCACCATCCTGTCAACCTGCACGTTTAGAAATACACGCAGGGCTGAGTACTTCGTACTCAGTGAACACATGCCAAAAACATTTGAAAAAAGATGCTTTTAAAAAGCTATATCAATTGAACTTGCCTTGCCGAAACATCACAAGTACTTAAGCTGTCACAGCCCCAAATTTCGAGGGACGATAGAAGCTGGGGTGCGACTGGGGTTGGATTAAAAAAGCGGGGAAGAAGGGGGCTAACTGACTAATCATACATGAAAGGCATCAAATAAACCATGAACAAGACTTGAATATAATAAAGAAAGAGTTAATCGCTAAGGATTACTCGACAAAAGTACACAGTAGAAACTAAGTTCAAATTTACAGACTTAACTACAGTGTATTGTTCAAAAGGTACATTTCAAAAGATTTAGAGTTCTGCAGCGGAAGAGTTCTAACTAAAGCATCCTATCTTTCAACTCAACATCAACCGTTGCCGCTCCCGTCTCTTCAACCTGCACATTTAGAAAACAATGCAGGGCTAAGTACAAACGTACTTAGTGGGCACGATGCCGAAATCATAATCATAAGTATAGATAAATATGGCATTTCATAATCATAGCACGTCGGGGTTTTATTAAAAAGGGCCCGCGTCTACTAAACATTTTCTTTTCTCATAAATCACTCGCGCGAGCATTTTCTGACTAATGTTACGTTCAATCTTGACCAATTCTCATTCACCGTGGCTGGTACCCCTCAACAGGATATCATATACACCACAGGTTACAAAGTGCAGTAAGTCTGGAAAGCACTTAGCAGCTAACTCAGAGCCAATCGTTAGTTAACCTAGTTAGATTAACTCTAAATCTGGAAAACACGAATGTTGACTCAGATAGGTACAAGAGAACTCACATAAAACATAAAACAGTTCACGCCATAATATCACTTTAGAAAACACAGATATCAAAGCGATAAAGAAAGATTTTCCGAGCATTTCTCGTTTTCTTTTGTATATAAAAGCCCACCTCGTAATACAGAACTAAAAGCACTAGCTTCCAATCTTCGGATCTTCCGTCCTTTCTTTACAGCTGGCTTCCTCCTTCATCGTAAAATAATAATACTTAAGAATGGGTCGTAAAAGATTAACCATTAAAACTGAATCGAAATAAGTTTTAGTCGTTTCATTCTTTAGGCATTTGCACGCTTACTAGATTCATTTTACTTAAACGGGAACGAGACTCGAACAAATCCCGTTTAGAACTCGAAAGGTCTCATACTTGACTCTTAGGTCAGTAGAGAGGGTAGTCAATAGCTCAATACGACTTAAATGATCATAAGGAACTAAGTTGGAAAGAATCAACTTAGGAGAATTACGTTTTAGTTCATTAAAAGGCTTATGAAATTTCTCGTTTACTACTTCTTTATTTGAACGGATAAGAGATGAGATCTCGACTGGTTTTATCACTCAAGACCCTGTACTTGACTCTAAGGTTAGTAGGAAGATATTCGTTAACTATTACGGCTTAAACGATCGAAAGAAACTAAGTTGTGAACGAAACAACTTAGGAGAATTGAAACTGAAATTTTACTGCGCAAAACAGTGACTCTGGAGGCTGCCCAGAACAGAGGATCTGGAAACAGAGGATGAGCCTTGTATCATTGGAAAGTTTGGGATGTATAGTTTACTCTCCAATTTACGGATCGCAAATCCGATAAACGAGCTAAAAGTTATTACAGTTTCCGGCGAGGGTCGCAAAAACTGCCGCGCTAACCCTAGTTGCTCGATAGATTCGACGTATAACGTCTTACGTTCGTTTTAAGCTCTCGAATTCGATTTCTTTAGAAACTGGACCCTCAAGGCAGTCATCACGTACTCCTGTACATGACGAACTTCTTCTCAAAACTCGTCCAATAGCACGACGTTCTAAACGTCGGCTTTCAACTAACAATTACTAAACCAACAAGTTATGAAATTCGCGTTCTAGTTCTCGACTATAACTATAGATCATATTATATTAGCTCGAAAGCTCATGAAATCAACTACAAAGTTGTTCTCAAGTCCATCATAGACAATAATATCAAATTAGAATTCTCATTCGACTTCTCGGTTACTAGTTACGTCTAATTGTTCGCCTCTTACGCGATTTTCAAGGTTGTCGGATTCCGTTCAAATTTTACGACATTAAACTACATCTAACGAGAATCACTTTTATGCATACAATCATTTTATACCAACACTATATTTCAACTTATGACGAGTTCTTCGTCTCTTACATTACATAAAATATTTTTTAGAAAATTCTCAATTAAAACCTATTATCAACTAAGACCATTTGCAACTATATTCCATCATCAATTCGTCATTTAAATCAAACACATGGAAACCCCCAATTATCCAATAATTTTTGGTATTTAGAGAAGGGTTAAGAGAGTGATTTTCTTCTCCAATTAACAACATTTATTCATTAATCATCCTATTATAACAACAATTAATCAATTGCAATCCAATTACATACTAACATGCATAAATCCCTAATTTCAAATTCAAACCCTAAATCGGTTTTCACAAAACATGGGGCTTTCGATTCCTCTTTGTCCTAATCACCAATTAAACACCTCTTAAGCATGAATTAATCATTAATTGAAGAAATCCAAAAATCCTACCAAAGCCCTAGAAATTTCGGTATTACAAGGGGATTAGGGTTCTTGATTTTTGTTCAATTTTAAACCCTAATTATCCCATCTAACACATCTAATTTCATTAATTCAAGATCGAATCATCTAATTCAACACTCAAACTTTCGATCAAGAAGAAAAAATAAAGAGAAGAGGATGATGGATGGATAGAAGTAAAGAGGAGATGAATACCTTAAGATTTGACAAAGGATGTAATAGGTTTTGTTGGATGAATGAGGACTTGTGTGTTTCTCCTTCAAGTTCTTGAAGCTTTCATCAATGGAGGAGAAAAGATGAAGATGGGAGTGTTGAGGAGGGAGGCTGCCGAAAATTAGGGGTAGGGAATGAGAGATATGGTTTTAATTTTATTAACCTAATGTTCTAACATATTAAGAGGTAACATGTGTAAAGTGCAATAGTAATAACAATAGGTGTCCTCATATAACATTATAAAATGAAAATATCATCTAAGAGAGTGAAGATGAAGTCGGTCAAGGGGAGAGAGGGAGAAAGAAAATACGCGTTTTTCCGGCGCGATCCGACGTTACGGAAAACGTTCGACGAAAACGTAGCTCGGCACAAAATCGTCGCGATCCGATTCGACCACAAATTCTAACGTATGAAACTTAATCGGAAAATAAATTTATAAAATTTATTTTGACAAAAACTCAGGACGACACAGTCCGAGTTTTATCCGGAAAATCATAAAAATGAACTTTCTCGGGCGAGTTCGTATCGCGATTTCGTGAATGTAAAAATCAGATGGTTTTCCGTTCTGAGTTCACGAACTAAAAATTTTTCGTACGCGCTAACCCTAAATACAGTAGTCGTCTAGCTGACTTCCGTAATTTATTTTCGGAAACGGATTCGACCGTTAGTCTTAGAATTCAAAATTGTAAACTTAGACGTGCAAAGCCATTTATTTAATTAACTTTAAATTTTTGAGATCGTAAGGAATTTACGAGGCATTACATCCTACCCCCCTTACGAAAAATTTCATCCTGAAATTGCATACATTCTGCAAAAAGATGAGGATATCGCTCCTTCATCTTCTCCTCGAGTTCCCACATGGCTTCTTCTTGCCCGTGGTGGTTCCATAGCACTTTAACGATCGGTACCGATTTGGTTCTTAATTCTTGGACTTTTCTATCCAAAATCGATATCGGCTTCTCTTCATAGCTTAGGTCAGATTCAAGAACTACGTCTTGCTGACTAATGACGTGCTTAGGATCGTAAACATATTTTCTCAATTGCGAAACGTGAAAAACCTTATGAATGCCTCCTAGACTTGGCGGTAAGGCCAATCTATAAGCGACGGGTCCTATTCTCTCGAGGATTTCATAAGGTCCTATAAACCTGGGTCTTAGCTTACCCTTAACTCCAAACCTAAGGATTCCTTTGGTCGGGGATATCTTAAGAAAAACCTTATCTCCTATTTCAAACTCAAGATTGGTTCGACGATCGTCGGCATAAGACTTCTGTCGGCTCTGTGCTTCTTTCATTCTATCGTGAATCTGCCGAACTATCTCAATCATTTCATTAATCGCATCTGGGCCTAGGTTCTTTCTCTCACCTACTTCGTACCAATAAAGTGGCGATCTACATTTCCTCCCATACAAAGCCTCAAACGGCGCCATTCCTATCTTGGCCTGATAGCTGTTGTTGTAGGCGAATTCGACTAAGTGTAGAATTTCTTCCCAATTCGCTCCTCGGTCCAAAACTACTGTCCTCAACATATCGACCAAAATCTGAATCGTTCTCTCTAACTGCCCATCTGTCTGTGGGTGAAATGCTGTACTGAAATTAAGCTCTGTTCCCAACTCTTTCTGCATCGTAATCCAAAATCTCGAGGTAAATTTGGCATCTCTATCTGATATTATGACCTTTTGTACTCCATGCAGACGTACAATCTCTCTGATATATAACTGAGCTAGTTTCTCTGATCCGTATGTAATCTTAATCGGCAAGAAATGTACTGACTTCGTAAGCCTATCTATTATTACCCAAATCGCTGTGTTTCCTCTTCTCGACTTAGGCAAGCCTGTGACAAAGTCCATAGCTATGCCTTCCCATTTCCATTCTGGGACATCCAATGGTTGTAGCAATCCATATGGTCGTCGGTGTAAAGCCTTGACCTGCTGACATGCTAGGCATCTTTCCACAAACGAGGCAACGTCTCGTTTCATTCCGTTCCACCAAAAGTTTCTCCTCAAATCTTGGTACATCTTCGTACTTCCTGGGTGTGCTGTGTAAGGCGTATCGTGAGCCTCACTCAAGATCTCGTTCTTCAAATTGCTGTCGTCGTCAAGAATACAAATTCTGCCTTAAAAAAGGATCGCATTGTCTGCAGCTTCAGAATATCCTTCTGGTTTATCTGTTCTTATCCTCACTCGCAACTTTTCCATTGGCTCGTCTTTTCTCTGAGCACTGATGATTCTTTCTCTCAAATCTGGTGTAGCTTCTAATGCTGCGATCTGACTTGTTATCGTAGCTGGCGTGTCAAGCACTTTGATATCCATCTTCTCGAATTCTCGTACTAAAGTTCCTTTCTCTACAAAGAGGCATCCTAACTTCGTTGGAGCCTTGCGACTCAATGCGTGTGCTACAACATTAGCCTTTCCTGGATGATAGTTGATTCCGCAGTCGTAATCCTTGACTAGTTCCAGCCATCTTCTTTGTCTCATGTTCAGTTCTTTTTGCTTGAAAAAGTACTTCAGGCTCTTGTGATCGGTGAATATCTCAACTCTTACACCATAGAGATGGTGTCTCCAAATCTTTAACGTATGCAACACGACTGTGAGTTCTAAGTCGTGGGTTGGGTACTCAACTTCGTGAGGTCGAAGTTGTCGCGAAGCATAAGCTATCACTCGTCCGTCTTGCATCAAGACACAACCTAATCCATTTTTCGATGCATCAGTGTAAACCACATATTCTTTTTTTGTGTCTAGAAGTGCTAGTACTGGCGCTGTGGTTAACTTTTCCTTAAGAGTTTGGAAACTCTTCTCACACTCATCCGTCTATTTAAACTTGGTATCCTTCCTGAGTAGCTGCGTCATCGGGCGAGCGATCGTAGAGAATCCTTCAATAAATCTTCTGTAATAACCGGCTAAACCCAAGAAACTTCTGATCTCGTTTTGACTCGTTGGTGACTTCCAGTTGTGCACTACTTCTATCTTGGCTGGATCTACCTTGATTCCTTCTGCCGATACTATGTGCCCAAGGAACATTACTTCCTTCAGCCAAAATTCGCATTTACTGAATTTGGCGTAGAGTTTCTCGGCTCTTAGTGTCTCCAACACTATCCGTAAATGTTCCTCGTGCTCCATCTCATTCTTAGAGTAAACGAGGATGTCGTCGATGAATACTAAAACAAATTTGTCCAAATAGGGGTGGAAAACTCTGTTCATAAGGTCCATGAATACGGCTGGAGCGTTGGTTAAACCAAATGGCATTACTAGAAATTCGTAATGGCCATAACGGGTTCTAAAAGCGGTCTTCGATACGTCTTCAGGTTTGATCTTAAGCTGATGGTACCCTGACCTCAAATCTATCTTGGAGAAGACTCCTGCACCCTTGAGCTGATCGAACAGATCCTCGGTCCTTGGTAGAGGATATTTGTTCTTGAGCGTGATCTTGTTCAGTTCTCGGTAATCTATGCACATTTTCATCGATCCGTCCTTTTTCCTAACAAAAAGCACGGGTGCTCCCCAAGGTGAGACGCTTGGCCTGATAAAACCAAGGTCTAGTAATTCCTGTAACTGGATTTTGAGCTCTTCCAGTTCCTTCGGTGCCATCCTGTATGGGGCTTTAGACTTAGGAGCTGCTCCTGGTTCTAAGTCGATCATGAAGTCCACATGACGATCTGGTAGCAATCTCAGTAGCACTTCCGGAAAGACATCTTCGTATTCATTCACAACTTTTACGTCTTGGATGGTCTTCTCGGCTCCTGGCTCTCCGACTATGTACACAAGATAAGCTGTGGTACCTTTCTTCTTCATGAGTTTTGTGGCTTGAAGGGCTGATATAATTGGTACGCCTCTACCCATTGAAATTCCGTGAAATTTGGTCGGTTCTTTACCCGGCGGCTGAAAAGAGATTTTTCTCTCGTTGCAGAGAATTGTGGCGTAATTCTCTGACAACCAATCCATTCCTAGGATTATATCTACGTCCCACATTATCATAACATTTAAGTTGTTCGCTATAACCTTATGAGTTCCGATTTCTAGTTCTAGGTTAGAGCAAACATGCGTGGAAGTAGTGATCTCTCCTGAAGGTGTGGCTACTCTCATAGATTGTGCAGCTCTTACAGGTCTGATGTCTAAGTTGTCGGCACACGAGCCAACAATGAAAGAATGTGATGAGCCAGTATCAAACAGTATCTTAATGGGGATGTTGTGGAGTTTTCCCATACCTGCTAGATTGCCTTTTCCTTTGCGCTGACCACCCTGTTTGATAGCGCATGCCCTCGCATTCTGTTGTTGCTGTGCATGTTGCTGAAAATGTTGTTGGTTCATTGGCGGCTGCTGCGGCTGTGCTTGGATGGCTCGGAGGGGTACTGCTTGAAGCGGTTTAGGGCAGTCCTTTTTCATGTGCCCCTTCTGTCCACAGTTGAAACAGTTGGGGGTGCCTATCTGGCAGACTCCGGGATGGGCTCGGTTGCATTTCGGGCAGACAGGAATGGTAACCCTCCCTGGGTTATTCGCTCCCTGGTTAAAGTTTCTCTGTTGCCCCTGCGGCTGGTTCTGCTGATTGTTGCCCTTCCACGGCGAGTTCTGCTTAGTCCCCTGAATGAACAACCCCGATTGGTTGTTTCCCTGCCATGGCCTCTTGTTGCTGTTGTTGTTGTTGTTGTTGTTGTTGCCAGGCTGCTGATAGCCCTTTCTCTGACCTCCCTGGTTGTTGTTGTAACCCTGATTGTAGCCTCCGCTACCTCCTCCGTTCCATTTCCTCTTCCCTTGGTAGTTGCTACTATTGTTGTTATAGTAGCCTCGGTTCTGACTCTGCGCTGGTGCTGACGCAGTTGGTACAATCTTCTTCTCATCAGGCACGACGGCCTCCATTTCCAGTGCTCTTCCCAGTATATCCGTATAGCCTAGTCCCCCATGACTAGCCAAAGCGATTCCTAACTCATGTCGTAAACCCCCTTGAAATTTCTTAGATAGCTTCTCCTCGGTGTCAACCAATGCCGGCGCATACCTTGACAGCTCGCAGAACTTGGCATCATATTCCGTCACGGTCAGCTTTCCCTGCTTCAGATTATAAAACTCGGCTTCCTTATGTGCCCTATACGTCTTGGGGACGTACTTATCAAAGAAGATCTCCTTAAACTCCTTCCATGTAAAACGAGCCAGATGCTCTGCAGGAATCACCTTCTGTCTCGCTTCCCACCAGTAATCTGCCGATCCCATCAGCTGGAATGCGACACAAAGCATTCTCTCCTCATCAGTACATCTGAGAAGCTTGAAAATTTTCTCAGTAGATCCCACCCATAGCTCAGCATCGCTAGGGCTACTAGTTCCATTGAACATTGGAGGGTTCCTCTTGAGGAAGAGATCCTCAATATCTCTACGGGGCGGTGGTGGAGGTGGTGGTGATGGGGGTGGAGATGGGGATGGTGATGGGGATGGGGTGGCATTCTGCTCATATTCCTATTCTCTGTTATTTTCTGGTTGACGTCTACCACGTCCTCTCGGCCTTCCAGGTCCTCGACCTCTCCTGTTGGTAACGTTTCTCGGTGGCATTTTCTTTAGTCTAAGGAAAAATTGAAATCCTCATTAGTTCTCTTCTGCTAATTACTCTTAATACTTACTAGCTCGTTCTCGACTTAATCAAGTTCACAGAACAACATATCGAACATAATTTCGATATTAACTTCATAATCTTTTAACTTCAAGTTAAACTCAATTCCTCGTTACACGGGTTCATTTGACATTCTGATTTTAATTACTCGATTCATAAGAAATTTGCTTGTGATTCAAAACCCTCTTCACGGGTCATGTATATATATATACATCAAAAAGAATATTAGTTCTGCCTCCAACGAGGTCTTATACAAAAAGGGTTAGACTACTATTAGTCTAAACTAGGCTGACTGCCTACTATTTACCGGGTGCACTAACAAGTTGCATCTCCATATCTACTAAAGTACTAGAACGGAAACGATTCATAAAATTTCGTATCCGCTAGAGTACTTACAAAAACTAACTAGTTACTGATCCGACTCTATACAGGACAAAAGAACTACTACTACTACTGATATTTACCCGCGTCTACAACGCTCTGCTCGACTAAACTGCAGTCGAGTCCAAAACTACCCCCTATGGTCTGCAAAAACCCTAACAACCCTGCTCTAGGTCCTCCTCCGGATCCTCCTCCGGATCCTCCTCAGGGTCCTCCTCCGGATCCTCCTCAGGGTCCTCCTCCGGATCCTCCTCAGGGTCCTCCTCCGGATCCTCATCCGGGTCCTCCTCAGGGTCCTCCTCCTCGGACTCTGAACCAAAAACAAGCTGAAGTGCCTCGTCCACCCTAAGAGTAGAACCGTCGTCCAGTGTAAGCAGGGTGGGTGAGGGTGCCTCTGAAACCGTCTCCTCCAGGTCGGAAACCAAGTAGTCCTCGCTGACCTCTACTGCACGCTTCTTCAGGGGAAGAAGGTGCTCGGGAACTGAACCTGAACCCGAACCTGACTCGAAGTCCTCCCTAGAACGGACCCTGGACGGTCCTGCCTCCATCTGCTCTCTGACTACTCCCTACTTCGCACAGATCTCCTCGAGCGGCGTAAGTGGAGAAGGTAACTCTAACAAGGTGGCGAGCTCTGCGTCGATCTCTCGATGGTCTGGCCCCTCCCTATACAGTCTCGTCTCTAACGGTCCCCTAAAAGCGCGGCTGTCTCAGCGTCGACCTCCACGAACCCCGTCCCTGGGATCAACTCCTCGATCTGTTGTCCCACTGGTGGTGACTCTGGTGTAACTACTGTCTCCTCGTCCTCCTCTGGCTGCTCTAATTTAGCGTCAGACTCATCAACCAGTACACCGTCTGGTGGCAACTCCAACAGGGCGGAGTACTCAGGGTCTAAGTCAAGCTGCTCAAGCTCCATCTCAGCGGGAAAGTGGCTGTAGGGAAGGTGTGGCTCAAAAGGGACAGGGAACATGAACCTGCTCTTGAAGAACCTCCTGTGTACGAACAGGGCAAATCCGGCGTAGTTGCCGGTCGGCTCAGTGTCGTCGCCGAGGATCCCTAAAAAGTACCATGCTACCCGGTGCGCGCAACCGCGCCACTCTTCTAGTAAGTGTACGATCAGGTCTGTGATTGCCTGACTCTCCCGGATCAAGTGTCGTACTGGGTAGTAGGCTGAAGAAAAGTTACTAACAATCTGTTCTACATCCTCCTCTCCGTAGTCTACCTCAAACTCGTAGTACTCGTCTTGCAACATGTCAACTATGGTGCGCTCGCACGAGGCCAAAGGCTGGCTCTTCCGAGCCGTAACACGAGTCCTAGCCATCCTACAAAAGTTTTAAGGAAACACGGATCAGTAACAGGTAGGGAAAAATAACTTATCTCAACGAAAACATAAATTACAAAATGAATATTCCTTATTCAACTGTAACATCATCACTTAAATCAACCACTTATCGAGACTTCTAGCAATTCAAGAAATTGCACTCAACAACATATATATATATACATAGAATTAAAGATTTTATTTACATTCTTTATTTCACCATATTATTTTTTATTCATTTTAATTCTTTATTTCTTTCTCAACACCTTAACTCTTAACGACTTTTACTTATTAAAACAAAGTACATTTACTTCGTTCATGTTACTTATTCGAAAGTAACATCCATTTACAAGAAATTTTGTCGTTTACGACTCTTGGTATTCGTACTAGTTGTAGTCGTCGCTCAAGACGAAATATGGAATTAAATTCCAAAAGAAAAATGGAATGTAACTTAAGAATAATTTCATGGAAAACTAAGTTCCAGTTGTCGTTGCTGGAATTGGGCGATCGATGGAAAATTAATCAAGCTTCGTGCTCGACTCTTAATAATCTATACGATTTTCTTCGTAGAGTTCGATCGAGGCAAACCCTACTGAGACACGAAACGAGAAGAAAAAGAGATGACGTGTCACGAAAAGACGTCATTTACATTACTTACTCGTAAGTAACGTTCACTTAATTCATTTGGCTTTGATTCCAATTTAACTCGCTCTTTGTCGTTTCATTCATATCTTTCTTAACTCGAAGCCGAAAGCTTCTCAAACGTCTAATCGCTCCCTTCAATTACTAACACGATTTATTGAATCATTTTTATTCATTTTCCTCGCAGGAAATTTTCAGAAAACAAGTTCGACTTTGCCGAATCTTTATTCATGTCACTTAGCGTACGTGACATTCATCAGTAGAAGTCCTTCTCACGTTGGAGATCTCCTTTCGAAATCATTCCAAAGTAACGTTTCTTAAAAACGTCTAAATTCTCGAAGAATCGGAAAGTTCTTAGGTTTCAAGTCTACGTTCTCTTTGAACCGGGAAAAAAAATCCCTAAAATCCGACTATATTCTTGTATCCGCATAACTTTTCATAAAAAGGAAATTATCGCGCAAATAATTTCACATAAGATAGTACTTGTACTATCACATAATCACATAAAGTATAAAAATTATACTTCTACAAAATTCTATTTTTTTTTTTAAAACACAACTCATTCTCATTCTCAATTTTTATTGAATACTTGCTCATAAAATTTCTTATTTAAAAGAAATTACATAATTGAAATTCTTTCCTTTTCCTCGTTGAGTCGACGGAGCGGGAGGTTGAGTTGACATCTACATTCTCAATCTTAGTGTTATAGTCTAATCTTATCTTCTACTTGACGGAAGATTCTGACCTAAAGTACATACCATTTTTCCATCTTATGACTTGAAAGAAGATTCGATATAGAGTACGAATGAATACTCTATACTATTACTCGAAGGAAGACTTGCATAAAAATACCACTCTGTGATAATGACTAGTATTAGAAAAAGATGACTCATAACCAGGGCAGGAAACAACTTACTGCTCCATTACCACTTAGTGGTATTACTGAAAGAATGACTCAGTCTAGAAGACTGACTCGCGACCAGGGCAGAAAACGAACTTCTGCTCAGATACCACTTTGTGGTATTACTAAAAGAATAACTCATACTAGAAAATTGACTCGAACTAGAAGATTGACTCATAGTCGGAGCAGGAAAATAGACCTTGCTCTGATACCACTTTGTCACAGCCCCAAATCCCGAGGGACGGCAGAAGTCGGGGTGCGACTGGGGTTGAATTAAAGAAGCGGGGAAGAAGGGGGCTAACTGACTAATCATACATGAAAGGCATCAAATAAACCATGAACAAGATTTGAATATAATAAAGAAAGAGTTAATCGCTAAGGATTACTCGACGAAAGTACACAGTAGAAACTAAGTTCAAATTTACAGACTTAACTACAGTGTATTGTTCAAAAGGTACATTTCAAAAGATTTAGAGTTCTGCAGCGGAAGAGTTCTAACTAAGCATCCTATCTTTCAACTCAACATCAACCGTTGCCGCTCCCGTCGCTTCAACCTGAACATTTAGAAAACAATGCAGGGCTAAGTACAAACGTACTTAGTGGGCACGATGCCCAAATCATAATCATAAGTATAGATAAATATGGCATTTCATAATCATAGCACATCGGGTTTTTATTAAAAAGGGCCCGTGTAATGCCCCGTAAATTCCTTACTTTCTTAAAAATTTTAAAGTTAATTAAATAAATGGCTTTGCACGCCTAAGTTTACAATTTTTGAATTCTAAGACTAACGGTCGAATCCATTACTGAAAATAAATTACATAAGTCAGCTAGACGACTACTGTATTTAGGGTAAGCTCGTACGAAAAGTTTTTAGTTCGTAAACTCAGAACGGAAAACCGTCCGATTTTTACTTTCACGCAATCACGATACGAACATGCCTGAGAAAGTTCATTTTTATGTTTTTCCGGACGAAACTCGGACTTGTCGTCCCGAGTTCCTGTCAAAATAATTTTTGTAAATTTATTTTCCAATTAAGTTTCATACGTTAGAATTTTAGGTCAAATCGAATCGTGACGATTTTGTACCGAGCAACGTTTTTCGTCGTTCGATTTCCGTAACGTCGGATCACGCCGGAAAAACCCATATCCCTCAAAAAATTCTGCATGGCAGCCGACTTTTTCTTGTTTTTTTTATTATTTTTAGTTAATTAAGTGGAAGACATGCATGTTAATGATGTCTAGTTAAATGACACCTAATCTTTACTTTCCATACTTTCAACCATTTCATCATATCAAACACTTAAACAAAACCATTTCTTCCCACTTCTCTCTCTCTCTCTCGGCTGCACTCCCCCCATTCTTCATCTTCTTCACTTCATCATCCACCATTGAAGACATCTTCAAGAGCTTGAAGAAGAACAGAAGTCACAATCCATCCATTCAAACTCCATACATCTTTCTTTAATTCTTAAGGTAATTCCCTCCTCTATAATCCTATCCAATCATCTTTCTTTTCTTTTTCTTTTCTTCTTTGATCGAAAATTTAGGTATTGGAATAGATGTTTTGATCTTGGAATAATGAAATTAGATGTATTAGATATGATAATTAGGGATTAAAATTGAACAAAAATAAGAACCCTAATACCTATATTAATGCCGAAAATTTAGGGCATGTTTGTAGGATTTTTAATTTTCTTCATTTGATGATTGATTCTTGTTTAATAGATGTTTAATTAGTGATTGGAATGAAAAGGAATCAAAAGCCCTATGTGTGTTTGTGAAATTTCATGTAATGCCCCGTAAATTCCTTACGTTCTAAAAATTTTAAAGTTAATTAAATAAATGGCTTTGCAAGCCTAAGTTTATAATTTTTGAATTCTAAGGCTAACGGTCGAATCCGTTATTAAAAATAAATTATAGAAGTCAGTTAGACGACTACTGTATTTAGGGTTAGCGCGTACGAAAAGTTCTTAGTTTGTAAACTAAGAACGAAAAACCGTCTAATTTTTACAATCACGAAATTGCGATATGAACACGCCGAGAAAGTTTGTTTTTTTTATGTTTTTCCGGACGAAACTCGGACTATGTCGTCCCGAGTTTTTGTCAAAATAAATTTTGAAAATTTATTTTCCAATTAAGTTCATACGTTAGATTTTTAAGTCAAATCGAATCGCGACGATTTTTGTACCGAGCAACGTTTTTCGTCGTTCGTTTTCCCGTAACGTCGGATCGCGCCGGAAAAACCCGTAACCCTCTAAACTTTTGCATGGCAGCCGACACCTCACCTCATGAGTGGCAAACATGCATGTTGACTTGTGTAATTAAGTGACACCTTAACCTACACTTTCCATAGTTTCAAACCTTTAATCATATCAAACTTAAACAAAGCCATTTTTCTTCCACATCTCTCTCTACCTCTCGGCTGCAATACCATCTCCATCTCCATTTTCTTCATCTTCCTTACTTCCATCCACCATTGAAGACACCTCCAAGAACAAGAAGAAAGAACACAAATCACCATCCATCCATTCAAACACCATACATTCTTGTTTAATTCTCAAGGTATGATGATCCTCCACAATCCTATCCAATTGGATTTCTCATCTCTTAATTTTCTTCTTGATTGAAAAATTTGAGCTATGATTTAGATGTTTTGATCTTAGAATAATGAAATTAGATGTGTTAGATAGATTAATTAGGGTTTAAAATTGATCAAAACTAAGAACCCTAAAACCTATGTAAATGCCGAAATTTTTAGCATGTTTGTAGGATTTTTATTTTTCTTCTTTTGATAATGGATTCATGCTTAGTAGATGTTTAATTAGTAATTAGAATGAAAAAGAATTGAAAGCCCTATGTGTTTGTGAATTTTCAATTAGGGTTTTGAATTGAATTTAGGGGTTTTTGTATGTTAATTGATAATGGAATTGCAATTGATTAATAGTTGTTATAAGAGGTTGATTAGCAAATAAATGTAGTTAATTGGAGAAGAAAATCATTCCCTTAACATATGTATAAAACCAGAAATTTATTAAGTGATTAGGGGTTTTCATGTATTGATGTTAAGTGATGAATTGTTAATGGAATATAGTCGCAAATCATGTTAGTTAATTATAGAATTTAAATGAGAATTTTCTAAAAATGTATAATGAAACATAAGAGGCAAAGATCACCTCATAAGTTGAGTTGTAATGATGTTATGATGTGTTTGCATGCATGAAAATGTTTCACGTTAGACGTAGTTTAACGTCGTAAAATTTGAATGAAATCCGACAACGTTGAAAAATCGCGTAAGAGACAAAAATTTAGTTGTAACTAAAAATTGAGAAGTCGGATGAAAATTCTAATTTGATATTACTGTTTATAATGAAATTTAGAACAACTTTCTAGTTGATGTCATAAGTTTTTGAGTTGATATAATATGGGCTATAGTTATAGTCGAGAAGTAGAACGCGTTTGAAGTTTTTGTTGGTTTAGTACTTGTTAGTTGAAATCCGACGTATAGAACGTCGTGCTTTTAAACGAGTTTTGAGAAGGAGTTTGTCATGTACGGAAGTACGTGATAACTGCCTTGAGAGTCCAGTTTCTAAAAAAATTGAATACGAGAGATTAGAACGAACCTAAGACGTTATACGTCGAACCTATCAAGCAATTACGTAAATTGAAATTTTACTGCGCAAAACAGTGAGTCTAGAGGCTGCCCAGAACAGAGGATCTGGAAATAGGGGATTAGCCCTGTACCATTGGAAAGTTTGGGATGTATAGTTTACGCTCCAATTTACGGATCGCAAATCCGATAAATGAGCTAAAAGTTATTACAGTTTCCGGCGAGGGTCGCAAAAACTGCCGCGCTAACCCTAGTTGCTCGATAGATTCGATGTATAACGTCTTAGGTTCGTTCTAAGCTCTCGAATTCGATTTCTTTAGAAATTGGACCCTCAAGGTAGTCATCACGTACTCCCATACGTGACAAACTCCTTCTCAAAACTCGTCCAATAGCACGACGTTCTAAACGTCGGCTTTCAACTAACAATTACTAAACCAACAAGTTATGAAATTCGCGTTCTAGTTCTCGACTATAACTATAGCTCATATTATATTAGCTCGAAAGCTCATGACATCAACTACAAAGTTGTTCTTAAGTCCATCATAGACAATAATATCAAATTAGAATTCTCATTCGACTTCTCGGTTACTAGTTACGTCTAATTGTTCGTCTCTTACACGATTTTCAAGGTTGTCGGATTTTGTTCAAATTTTACGACATTAAACTACATCTAACGAGAATCACTTTTATGCATACAATCATTTTATACCAACACTATATTTCAACTTATGACGAGTTCTTCGTCTCTTACATTACATAAAATATTTTTTAGAAAATTCTCAATTAAAACCTATTATCAACTAACACCATTTGCAACTATATTCCATCATCAATTCGTCATTTAAATCAAACACATGGAAACCCCCAATTATCCAATAATTTTCGGTATTTAGAGAAGGGTTAAGAGAGTGATTTTCTTCTCCAATTAACAACATTTATTCATTAATCATCCTATTATAACAACAATTAATCAATTGCAATCCAATTACATACTAACATGCATAAATCCCTAATTTCAAATTCAATCCCTAAATCGGTTTTCACAAAACATGGGGCTTTCGATTCCTCTTTGTCCTAATCACCAATTAAACACCTCTTAAGCATGAATAAGTATTAGATTCAAGTGTCGAGAGGGACAGAATCTTTTGTAAATGAATGTTACTTTTGAATAAGTAGCATGAACAAAGTAGACGTACTTTGTTTTAATGAAGTAAGAATCGTTAGGAAATTTTCTTCTTAGAAGATATAAAGAAAGAAAGTAAATAAGAATAAGGAAAGAAAGTAACAAAGAATAAAGTAAGTATGTGATAAGATGATTAAGAAAGTAAAAGGATAATAAAATAAAGGAGTGGAAATAAAATCTTAAAATTTTATTTCTATATATTGTTTGAGTGCAATTTTCTTGAAATTGCTAAGGTGTTTGAGATAAGATTATTGTTTAAGTATGGTGATGTTACAATTGAATAAAGAATATTCAACTTGTAATTTAAGATTTCCCTTAAGATAAGTTATTATCCTACCCGACACGGCTCATGAAAGTCAAGTTCTGCCACAGCTTACTTGGGCAGATCAGATATTAGATAAAGTAAGAACGATACGTGGTTATCGGTTAAAAGTTTTTCTTCAAGAAAGTTAAGAAGTTTAAGCTAAGATGGTTAAAAAAGTTAAAGATGATTAAGAAAGATAAGATGATTAAGGTAAACTAAGAACCGTTAAGAGTTGTTTGCAATTTGAGAAATTGCTAGATGATTAAGGTAGGTTAATTCCGTTTTTATTGAACGGGACAGAGGTTCCATGTAATTGAGGGACTGTTATGTGGACTTGATCAACCCACATAATAAGAAACTCAGTAATATGGGTCTTATGCCCCGTGAGCAAAACCTCTTTTAGTAGGGTATATTTGGGACCTTCTTGTTTAAGAGAGCGTTCCGTCGTAGAGCGGATTATACGCGAGTACCTTATTTACGTGAATGACCTAGATCATGACATAAGACAGTTGTCAACAACTTCGCATCACACTAATACTTGGCCAAATATTCTGTTGATAAACGGAAAATTATGGAGGACCTTATCGGTCGACTGCCTGAGGAATGGCAAGGATGGGCAAACAACACCGCCCGGTACTATCGCACTTTAATGAGATACGCTGTAGAACCACACGAGACCTTGTAGGATTCGGGTCAATCCAGGCACGATATCTACGGATTAGACTTGTTGTATCTGCTCCTATACTACCCCATTACCTTTTCTTTTTCGCTACATTCCGGTTTTCCAGAACCAAGGTCACTCTTCGAGATGGATCTAGTGCTTGCCAAGTTGCTAGGGTTACCACCTGTACTTGCTCCATTTAGCAAATTCCTCCCAGAGTTAGCCTCGCTTGTTAAGGAGGTGGAATTGATATTGGATTTAGCTCGGTCTTGGACCAGAGATAGGGGACAGTTTGAGGCAGGACCATTAGGAGTCCCTACCCCAGAGGCATATATGTGCCTAGTTCGTACCATGAGCACCTGTTTCCTTCCGAGAGGAGGATCACAGCGACCAGCTTTGCCGAGTTGGTTCTACACTTAGAAAGGATCGTTCCAGAGATACCACTGCCACCACCTTCAGTGCAAATGGACAGCACTGTAACTAGGGTTGGCAAGATAGTTGCGTTAGTCTTTAGACAGACATAGAGAAGGACCCGGAGGAGGATCCGGGGGAGGACCAGAAGAGTTTCAGGCCGTAGAGGGCAGTATTGACTCGACCTCAGCTTGTTGAGCAGAATGTCTTAGATATGTAGTAGTAGTAGTAGTTTCTCTTCGTTTTGTACATAGTCGGAACAGTAGACTTCATTTTTGAAGTACTTCCCCGGATATGATATTTTTTACAAATCATTTCCATCCCAGTACCTTGTATAGGTACAGAAATGCATCCGGTTGGAGCACTCCGTACGTAGATAGGCAGTTAGCCTAACTCAGACTAGTCGTGGTCTAGTTTCGTATAAGTCCTCATTGGAGGCAAAATGGTACTCATTCGACGAGTATATGTATGACCCATGAGTGAGTTTTGATCTCGTGAAAGTTTCTCCTAAAAATGCGATTAGAAGAAAGGTTTAAGTCGAATACCCTTGTTTAACTTGGGAAGTTTAAAAGATTAAAGAGCTAGTATCAGAATTATTTCTCTATTTCTTTTCCATGAACTTGTACAAGTCGGAAAAAGTTTAGCAAGTAAGTAAAGGCTTAAACGCGAAGTATTAAATGAGAATTCTTTCTTTCATTTGTTCAAAATGCCGCCAATAGTAGTGAATAACAAAAGAAAAGGACCTGGAAGAGGTCATAAGTAACGTCAAAAAGGAGAGGAACGAGAACATAAGGAAACCCCTTCACTTACACCATCGCTATCTCTACCCTCACAACATCATAACATTTAGAATCTATTCCTCAAACGAAACCCACCCATTTTTTTTAATGGAACCGATAACCTAGGCGATAATGAGCTTTGGGTACGAGCCATAGAGAGAATCTTTAAACTCCTTAGATGTTCTGTTGAGAAACAACTGTTATGTGTCGCATTCCAGCTCTCCGAACCAGCTGACTACTGGTGGGAGGTTAGGCAGAAGGTCATACCTGTGGAGCATTTGGCTCGTTTTACATAGGATGAATTTAAGGAGGCATTGTATGGCAAATACGTGCCTAAGACCTATAGAGCACAAAAGGAAGCCGAGTTCTATAATTTGAACAACGGATGATGACAAACACGGAATATGACGTGAAGTTCTATGAGTTGTCAAGGTATGCGCCGGCTCAATTAGATACCAAGGATAAGATAGCAAAGAAGTTCCGTGGGGGACTTAAGCATGAATTAAGAATAGCACTAGCCAGTCCCGGAGGACTGAGCTACACTAAGATACTAGGAGTGATGAAAGGAAAGTCGTAACACCTGCACCAGCCCCAAATCAGAAGAACGGAAACGGAAAAGAAGAAATAGCAGTGGCTACTATCCGCACTACAATAATCAAGGGGATAAGAATAACAACTATGGCAAGAAACCATGGCAAGGAAACAATCAGTTATGACGGAATGCTCAAGGAAATAATCAAACAGGACCATAGAAAGGAAACCACTAGCAAGGTCAGTTACCGGAACAACAGACAACTAACAACCAAGAAAGGAATAACCCAGGAAGGGTTATCATTCCTGCCTGTCCTAAGTGAAATAGGACACACTATGGTAGCTGACAAGCGAACTTTAGTGTTTGCTTCAACTGTGGACAGAAGGGGCATTTTAAGAAGGGTTGCCAAAAACCACTCTAAGCGGTAGGACAAAACCAGTAAAGTCAGCACCACCCTTTGAGGGCGATTCAGCCACAGCAGCAGTGTCAACAGCACGCCCCACAGCAATAGAGTGCAAGGGCATTCATGATTAGGTAGGAGAGGCGCAATAAGGACGAAGGAAATTCGGGAGGTATTGGACGAACTTCTTAATTACTCTATCATAATTTTGCCTCATACCAGAGCCTTGCATTCGATTAATCCTAGTACCTATCGACCCTATAGAATCAGAACCAGATCGCGCTATTCATCGCGCTATTCATAAAATAAGAAATAACCACGTCTTGGGAGAAATTGTCGTCACGTCATTAAGTTTTTCTCAAACATAAAATTTTTACTTAGGATCTTTTTAAGATCATAGCAAGCAATCGAAACGCAATAAAATATTCGACGTAGATACAATCCATGGGATGGATTGATTAGCTATCAACTGTGCCATTCTACATGGAATATAGCCTCAGGAGTTAGAAGAGCTTAAGATAAAACTGCAAGAGTTGTTAGATGTTGGTTTCAGTAGACCAAGTGTATCACCTTGGGGAGCGCCCGTTTTTGTTCGATAGAAAGAAGGATGGATCTATAAGGATGTGCATAGACTATCGAAGTTAAACAAGATCACCCATAAGAATGAATATTCTTTGTCAAGAATAGAAGACTCCTTTGATTAGGTCAAGGGCGCAGAAGTCTTTTCAAAGATAGACTTAAGATCCGAGTATCACTGATTGAAAATCAAACCCAAGAATATACCTAAGACTACTTCCTGAACCAGATATGGTCATTATGAATTCCTAAAAATTATGCCATTTAGTTGACCAACGCCCCGCAGTAATCATGGATCTCATGAATAGAGTTTTTCCACCCGTACTTAGGCAAATCGTCTTAGTCTTCAACGACGACACTCTCATTTACTCCAAGAATGAGAAGGAGCACGAAGAACACTTGTGAAAAGTGTTAGAAATGTTTAGAGTCGAGAAAACTTTATGCCAAGTTCAGTAAGGTACGAGTTTTGGGTGAAGGAGGTAATGTTTCTTGGGCATATAGTTTCAGCGAAAGGTATCAAGGTGGATCCTGCCGAGGTAGAGGCAGTATACAATTAGAAATCACCAACGAATCCAAATGAGATTAGAAGTTTCTTAGGTCTAGTCGGATATTATATGAGATCCACCAAAGGATTTTCTACAATTGCTAGAATTATAACGCAACTACTTCGAAAGGAAAAGAAGTACAAATGGACTCACGAGTGAGAGATTAATCTTAGACGCTCAAGAAAGAAAGTTGATCACCGCATCTATTAACTCCTTAGGAACAGATAAGAAGTAAGTGGTATATACTGACATGTCAAAGAATGGATAAGGTGTGCATTGATGAAAAAAAAAAGAAAGGTGATAGCTTAAGATTTACGACAACTTAGACCCCATGAAGTCGATTATTCAACCCACGATTTAGAACTAGCAGCCGTTGAGCATACGTTAAAGAATTGAAGACACTATCTCTAGGGTGTAAGGTTTGAGAATTTATATGGATCACAAGAGTTAAAGTACTTCTTCGAGCAAAAAGGAATTTAATTTGAGGCAAAGAATATGGCTCGAATTAGTTAAGGATTATGATTGTGGTATTGATTACCATTCGGGAAAAAGCTAACGCCGTAGTAGACGCGCAGAGACGCAAGGCTCCCACCAAATTAGAGTGCCTCTTTAATGAGAAAGAACCACTTATACAAGAATTTGAGACAATAGATTTTGAGGCGTTTGATACAACTGGAACGATAATGAACCAGATCGCAGCACTAGTAGCTATATTGGACTTACGAGAGAAAATTAAAAGTGTCAAGAGAAAGGACGAGACGATCGAGAAGCTATGCCTAAGAATAAGAACGGATAACCTGGACGGTTATTCCGAAGCGCTAGATAATGCAATTTTTGTTTGAAAGTAGACCTTATATCCCTAATAACGACGCATTAAAGAATGATATCATTAGTAAGGTTCGCGATACGCCGTATACAGTACACCCAGGGAGTACGATGATGTATCAAGATGTAAGAAAGAATTTCTAGTAGAATGGACTGAAACCATATGCTGTCTCGTTTATAGATAGATGTTTGGCTTGCCAAACAAGTAAAAGCTTTACACCAACAACCACATGGGTAGTCACAGCCGTTAAGCATTCCAGAATGGAAATGGGAGGATATAGCTACGATTTTGTGACGGGACTTGCCCAAAATTAAGAAAAGATATGCTGCCATTGGATAGTTTTCATAGGCTCAAAATATCAGCTCACTTTTTCCGATCCCAAATTATCCATGGACCAAAGAAGTTAACATGACTGTATATCCGTGAGATAGTACGTTTGCACAGAATATCAAAGTCGATAACATCAGATAGAGATACCAAAGTCACTTTGAGATTTTGGATCACGATGCAGAAGAGTTAGATACCAAACTTAACTTTAGTACCGTTTCTCACCTCCAGTCGGATGAACAATTCGAGAAAACGATTCAGATACTTGTTGATATGCTAAGAACGATAGTATTAAACCGAAGTGTGAAATAGAAGAATATTTTGCCATTGATCAAATCGTATAGCGGTAGTTATTAAGCTTCGATAGGTATTGTGCCTTACAAGGCCTTGTAGAAAAAGAAGTTTTAGATGACCGCCTTATTGTAATAAGGTAAGTGAAAGGAAGGATTTAGGACCAGATACGGTCAGTGAAATGATCGAGATCATTCGGCAGACACGAGTTAGAATGAAAGAAGTATAAAAGAAACGAAAGAAAGAAGTTTAAAGAATATAAAAGTCTTAAGAAATATGTGCCGATCTAACTTAAATCTAGAGAATGAGGACGAGACTTTCCTCATGATTATCCTTCAAAGGATAATATCACTAATTCCATGTCAAGTATAGAGTTTCAACGAAGATTTATATGACTAGTGGATATCTTGAAAAAGATAGCTTCCAATACGAATTGTTTTGGCTTTATTGCCAAATTTATGGAATGTTTATTATATATGTGTATCTCATTTTGAGAAGATATGTGTGTTCAATTCTACACACATAATTTTGTGAGCAAGACATTGATCTTGAAACTGCCTTAAGTTATGAAGAAAGACCGCAATCGATTTTGAATCGAAAAGCGTGAAAGTTAAGAAGCAAGTCGATACGGTTAGTAAAAGTGTTATAAGATTATCGCGGGCAAGAAGAAGTCACGTGAGAACTCGAAGAAGAGTTGAGGGAAGAGTACCCCGAACTATTTAAGAAGATAAGCAAATTTCGGGACGAAATTTTTCGTAAGGGGGGTAGGATGTAATACCCCAGACTTTTTCTACAGTCTTTAAAAATGAAAGTTAATAATAATTATGGCTTTGCACGCCTAAGATCATGAAATTAAATTCTAAGATTTACGGTGAAATCTGTTTCCAAAAATAATTTCCAAAAATCGGGCGAACGACTACTGTATTAGGGTTTTCGCGTTCGGTAACTTTTTCGCCCGAAAACTCGAAATCGAATTCCGTCAGAATTTACATTCACTTTCTCTTCGAGACACCGGAGAAAGTTAGTTTTTAAGATTTTCCGGACGAATTTTGGACTGTGATGTCCCGACCTTTTTCTCGGGTTTTGAAAAACGAATTAGGTTTTCCGAGTACGTAAATTATTTCCAATCTAACGGATGAATTAGATTTCGTAAATTACGTAACCAACTAAGAAAGTATTTCTCGATTTTTATATCGACGTTTAAGAGCTGGAAACGAGTTTTTATCGTCAAATAATTCCTCGCCAAACATGTCTTAGCGAGTCACCATAACATTGTAGGATATTTTCCTTAGCTTTATGACTCACTATAGTAAGTCATCACTCTTCTTCTTCTTCCCCTCAATACCGCCCCTATCTCTATCTCTCTCTCTCATTTTTCTCTCCCAAATCCTCCATAGTTCTTCATCTTTCAAGCTTTTCAAAGCTCCACAAGTCTCTCGTCTACCGATCATTTTCATTTCCGAATCCATAATACGAAAGGTAAGAACTTCGTCTATCATTTGAACCGAACAAATCTCTTTTCCCCCATTTTTATTTTTGTTCGAAAATTTGGAGGATGAATAGTATGATTTCTTGATCGAATCTTGTTCTAGGACGTTTAGAATCGAGTTCTACGGATCAAATCATGAAGAAAATCACACCTACATGTTCTAGGGTATTACCGAAAATTTATAGAATTTGGGGCTTTGATTCGTGCTCGATTTCTTTGTCGATTGAATGTTAGATTAGTGTATCTTATGATGTTAATTGATCGTATGAATTATTTTAGATTTTTCTAAAAATAAAATGTGAAACCTAAGAGACGAAGGAGGCTCGATTTAGGTTAGTAAATGTTATGATATGCTCGATTGGTCGATGGAAATAGGATATACGATGCATGAGGATGAATATATATTAAATTGAGATTTTTCTAAAAATAAAACGAGAAATGTAAGAGACGAAGATGTGTTGATAAGTCGAGGCTCGATAATGTTTTGATAATATGATTTGTATGTTAGTAATGCTCGTTAGATGATAGTCGTTGTCATAAAATTTGAATGAAAACGGAGAATGTAAAATTTTACGTAAGAGACGAACGACGGTCGATAAGTCGAGAATAGATGATGATATGAGGATATGAATTACGTATTTATGATTCTTGATAGATGATGAATAATGTTGTAAATGTTGAACGAATTCTAAAGATGTTGGATTTTTCGTAAGAGACGATCAATTGATGATAAGTAATGATAGAAAAGTCGATTAATGATTCTAATTGGATATTGATGATTATTAATGATTAATGAACGAGTTTGTAGTTGACGACATGTTCGTCCGAGTTATAAAATGATGAGTTATAGTTATGATCGAGAAGTAGAAAGAAGAAGTTAGGAATTTGAACGAGAAATGTTAACTTGATATGGTATAGTAATTATTTAGTTTAAAACGACGAGGTTTTGATCGTCGTATTTATTGACGAGAAATGAAAGGAATCCTTCACGTATGGAAATACGTGTTGACTACCTTGTTGTGTAAAATTCGTGAGAATTTAAGTTCGATAACATAGAACGAACCTAGAAGAACGTGCGTCGATTTTATCGAGCATTAGGGATTCACTCGGTAGTTTTTGCGACGTTCCACGGAAACTGCAATATCTTTTAGCTCGTTTATCGGAATCGAGATCTGCGAATTGGAGAGTAAACTAGACATCCGAGGCTATCTTTTAGTACAGGGAACGAACCCTGTTTCGAAATCCCCTGTTTCATGCGAACTTACTGACCTGACCCTGTGCAGTAAATATCAAAAACCTAATTTCCTAAGTTGTTTTCTTCTCAACTTAGTTTCTTTCTATCTTTAAGGTCGTTATGAGTTAACAAATGCCTTTTTCTTACTGACCTCAGTTTCAAGTATAGAGCCTTGAGTGCTAAACGAGATGATTTTGTATCTTGTATTCATTTAAGTAAAGGAATTTAGTTAAGCGTGCAAATGCCTAAAAGCTTGAAAGCATAGAAGACTAAATCAATTTGATTTCGATTTCCGTTTTCTGTTGTCGTCTCAATGACTCATGGAGGTTATGTTTTATGTACGATGAAGGAGGAAGTTAGCACAAGGAAAGGACGGAAGACTAAAGAACGGAAGCTTGTTTATTAGTTCTGTAATCTAAGGTGGGCTTTCCTATATATCAAATAAAACGAGCAATGCTCGAAAACCTTTTCTTTATCGCTTTGATAATCGTGTTTTCAAAGTGATAATCATGGCATAAACTGTTTTGTGTTTTATGTGAGTTCTCTTGTACCTTATGAGTTAATCAAAAGGGGTTAACTAACGATCGGCTCTGAGTTAGTCAAAAGGGGCTTTCCAGAGTTAGTGCACTTGTAGCCTGTGGTGTATGTGGTATCCTGTTGAGGGGTAGCTAGCCACGGTGAATTATGACTGGTCAAGATTTGAACGTAACATCTATGAAAAATGCTGATCAACTACTTTATGAATGAAATGAAAACGTTTAATAGGCACGGGCTCTTTTAAAAGAAAACCCCGATGCGCTATAAAATGAAATGCCTGATTATCTATACTTATGATTATGTTTTCGTCAACGTGCCCACTAAGTACTTTTGTACTTAGCCTGCATATGTTTTCTAAATATGCAGGTTGAAGTGACGAAGCGGCGATGGTTGAGTTAGAGTTGAATAAGAATTAAGGAAGACTTTGTTTATAGTTCACAATTCCGCTGCTAGACTCTAAACTCTTTTGATTTTGTGTAATGATCACTGTAGTCTAAGTTCTGTAATATAACTTAGAAGTTTTGATGTATCTTGCTCGAGTAATCTTTCAAGATTAACTCTTTCGTTTCGTCAATAAAGTTTTGTTCATAGAAGATAAGATGTTATGTATGTATGTTTGTTCTTTCATCCCCTTTCTTCCCCGCTTCTTTAATCCAATCCCAATCGCACCCTGGCTTCTGCCGTCCCTCGGGATTTGGGGCTGTGACACGTCTAACATCTTTTCCTCGACTCGATTAAATCTTCTTTTCATTTTCTTGTTATTTTAATCTCTTTTCTTTTTAACACATTTTATTCTTCAATTATTTTCTATTTTAATAAAAACTAGTTTATCTTATTAATTTGATTACAAAATTTCTTTTTGATTTAATTTAAACAAAACTTAAATCTTCAAGTTTTATTTCAAGAACACTTAGAACATTTAAACACTTTCTAGATATATCTTTTAATGCATTTTTCAACTCTTAACATTTTTAAAGCTTTTAAAACTTTAATCTTTTATCACAAAAATTCCTATCTTCATCTATGATTCAAACTAACACTTTAATATACATTATAACATCAAAATCATCAAATCTTCTAAATCATCATAAATCATTTTCTTTAAAAATTTAACATGCAATTCGATTTTCTTATACTCAACAATATACAAGATTAAATCATCATATCACATAATAATTTCATGATCACAACATCAACTATATCATCAACAAAATCAACAAAATAATTTCTTCTTTTTCCTTAAAAACTCACCGCATTCATGAAGTTTTTAGGGCAATCGGTTTTTCAATTTTTCATGCATATAATTCCATTCTCAACATGATAAAAATCATAAATCAAGCATCAAGATATCAATCACTCAAGGAATTCACATTTTCCTATTTTTCTCTACAATTTTCGGTATTAGCAATATTTTAGGTTTTTTAAATTCTTTTCCTTCTCTTAATTCATCGATTAAATCCTAGTGTTCGATTCTCCTAACGATTTCTTCTCACTTAATTCTCACATCGATAACCTAAGTTTGCCTAAACATAAAATAAATACCATGCATGCATGTTTTCTTTCCTTTAGGGCTTAGAGATATACATATATACAATAAATCAAATAAATTAACATACTTTGAAAATTAAAATTTGTTCTCCTCTTCTTGGCTTCTTGGGACCGAAATGAAGGGGGGTTTAGGGCTTCAAACTCTAGCTTGGATTTATGGTAGAACTCTTCTTGAATCCTCAAGAAAAATATAAAGAATAATTAATCATCCATTTAGGGCTTCATAGCCGAAAAATACAAGGAAAATAAGGATGATTATTGAATTTTAATACTCAAGAACTTGATAAATTTATACCTTTTTGTTGAAGGTATAGATAAACTAAATGAAGGATGATGATCTTCACTTAATCTCCATGGATTTTGAGCTTGGATGCTAAGCTTGCATGGAAGAAAATTCAAGTGTGTGTGATGTGTGTGTGTATTGCCGAGAGGGAGAGAGTAGGGAGAGAGGGAGAGTTTTTTTTTTCTTCTTCTTGTTTTCTTGAGGGATTTTTGAAAGTGAGAGAGAAAATGAAGGAATTTTCCTTTTGTATGGAGAGAGAGAGATTGAATGCATGCATTTGATTTCCAACATAAGGAATAAAGAATGATGACAATTTGTGTTGGAACTTGGTGTGATTAAGAGGTTGATGCGATGGCATTTGTGTCACACCCCGACTCCCGTGGTGCGACGATGAAACACTAACACAACTAACATCCATCAACTCAACTCAAATAAGGGGATCATGCTCGGGGAAATAAGGGAGTAATTAACTAAAAGCGATAACAAAATAGAAACATGCTTCCAAGTTACAAACAAAACATCGAACGAGCATGTAATAATTTACGTATCAAACCGAATGGCATAAGTATTTAGGATTCCAAAAATACGAACCAACAAAAACTTTTGGAAAGTATCGAGCACATCGCTCGACATCAACATAATATCAACATTTGGTTTCAAAGTATATTAACAAACATCTTTATCAAAAGATAGCAGCGGAGACTCGACGCAATCCTAAACAATCACATGTATGAAGACATGTAATTGTCAGTCCAACTCTCGATTCAAAAACAACACACCACCATGCCGCTCGCTCCATTCTCATCCTGCTAACCTGCACGTTTAGAAATACATGTAGGGCTGAGTACTTCGTACTCAGTGAACACATGCCAAAAACTTTGAAACTTGCTCTTAGAGCTATATCAATTGAACTTACCTTGTCGAAGCATCACAAGTATTTATGTATTGAAAACAGTTTTATTTGTGAATGCAAAATCATTTTCTTTTCGAATAGACTGGCCAGTCAAAACAATCATATATATAACAAACAGTATGCATCATCTACCACAACATCCATCCAACTGTGTATCCATCGGTGTATCCATCTGTGTCGAGAAGTAGGCCTCCTTCTCGACACTGTGACCGGCCCAACTAAAGCAAGGCTCACAGTCACCATCATAAACCACACGTGGGTTTCCTGCCTTTCGCAGGACCATAACATTTCATTCAAGTAGATGATAACGCATACCAAACATTACATAAAATCGGCAAGTCAATTGAATTTAAAACTCACATCATAATAATAACCAATACTTAATACTTATAGCATTCATCGGAGTTTTGGTTTTAGAAAAGCCCACCTGACATCCGAAGACTAGCTAGGCGGCTTACTCTTTGATTGTCCTTGCTACTTGTCCGTCTCGCTCGGTCCTTCATATCTTGTCATCGATAAAAGAATTAGGACTCGATGCGTAAAGACGTAAAGTAAACGCGTGTCTCGGCTGGAGGACTTCTACATGACTCGTCTCTCTCTATTCTTAGTTTATCTTTTCTAAGTCGATCACTTTTTCGACTTCCTTGTTCTCGATTCTCGACTCTACTCGGTTACTAATTACTTCGTCTCGTACTTCTCTTTTTAAATCATCAATCTATAATCGATAAGGTATTTCTCAACAATTAATAACATATTATTCATCTCACTTCATTACTCGGACTTTTACTCGATTTCTTAATTCAACTATCATCACATTGCATCATTCACATCACATTAATTATATCACATCATTCATGCTTCATGCACGCATTCTCAACAATTTAAACATATCATATCATCACAATCGAGAAGTAAACATTTCACTTAAGTATATGAATTTAATTAACATATTATAGCTTAACATGGAATTAAATCAAACATGTTATCACAAATTCGATTCACACTTCAAGTCACATTAACCAATTACTCGACATTACTCGACTCTCGTTTTTTAAAAACGTTAACTTCAATCTCTTAAAATAAATTCTCGTCTTTCTTCATCAATTCAAATAATATACGATAAAATAAACATGGAATTTAATATTTCTCGATTCAATATATGATATTATTTCAAAATACGTCGTCATTACTCAACTATGTATGCATACACGTATATGCACTATTATTTTACTATTCTCAATTAAATTCTTAATTAATTAAATCTCGACTTTTATCTTCAGTTAAAACTAAATTTTTAACTCGGTGATCAAAACTCGATAACTTTCTCGACTCATTCTAGTTAAAACGGTTTGACAAACAAACTCAATTATTTACTCACGCATCAACAATAAATCAATACTTGACTTAAGAATAAACGAGCATTCAAACACATCATCGACCATTAGCTCGTCTCTCAATCAACATCACTTTATTTAATTTCTTCTCGTCTCAATATTTCTCGTTTAATTTAATGATTAAGCATTAAACTATTTTTCTCAATTTAATATTTTATTAAACAATCCTCACTCGGCTTCTAAACTCATTAATTTTCTTTACTCGACTCAATTCCTCGAAATCTTATTTATTACTCGATTAAATTTCTCACTCAATTTATTATACTTGACTCCTTAATTATTTTCTCTATAAATATTTTATTATCATTTTTCTTTCTTTCATGTTCAAATGAACGTCATAACTTCGACTAACTCGACTCATATTTTATACTTGTCTCACATCTTTATTTCTATGACTCGAATTATTTTTCGATTAATAACTTCTCTTAATCTCAAAAATTAATTAAGAATTAATTCTTTATCTTAAACTCTAATTATTAAATAAAGAAATTATTATTTTTTTTCCTCACTTAATGACTCATCATCTAACTTTAATGATTTTCCTTTTTATTTTCTATTTAATTTTATTCCTCAAAATATCTTGAATATAATATTATTTTAATAATTAATTTCTTTTTGAATTAATTTTAGTGATATTTAAATCTTCAAATAAACACCTAGAACACCTAGAAGACACACTAGATATTCTTCAAATCTTCAAAAACTCAACTGTTTCACCAAGAACACCTAGAACACACACACACTAGGTATTCTAACTCTAATTTTTGATTTTTATCACTAAAAATTTTATTTCTTTTACATTAAACATACTCACTTAACATCTAACACATCAATATACTCATATCACAAAAATTCATCTAATCATCATAAATATTATTATTCATCAAAAACATGTATATCATTGATTTCTTCACAATATCATCATAAAGATTAAAATCATCATATAAATCTAATCATAATTATAACATCATAATATCATCAACTAAATCATCAAAATAAATACTCCTCCATCTTACTCAAACTCACGGCATTCATCATCATTTTAGGGCATGTATTTTCTTAATTTTTCATGTATATATAATGTGATACCACGAGCTTTTATACCTTTAGAGAGCGTAATAACTAACCGAGTAAGTTAAAAGATGAGATTTGTGGAATAAAAATTTTCTTATAAAATAAAGAGAAATGAGTAAAATGTCTGGAATGTCTTATGTGTTATTGTGTGAATTTATCTGTTCAATTTCTTGAAATGATAATGTGATGAATATGTTGAGTTTATTTATATGAGAATGAGTATGAGATTAATTTCCAGAAAAATCCCTAAGAGTTTGTTTAATTGAAATAGAATAATGTTGATCGCCGAGGAATTTCTTTACGCCGATGAACTTAGGATAGAGTTGAATTAAGGTCTTTGAACCTAAAATTTCTTTTAAGGTCATTGAGATAGGATAAAAGCTTATCCAAGATAAATTGAGAAAGAGTAATGAGGAATTAATCTTTTAAAGATTAATAACGGATTAACAAGCCGACTAAATTCTTTTAAGATTTAAAAGACTAAATGATCGGAACCTGTCACAGCCCCAAATCCCGAGGGACGGCAGAAGCCGGGGTGCGACTGGGGTTGGATTAAAGAAGCGGGGAAGAAGGGGGCTAAATGACTAAACATACATGAAAAACATCGATAAACCATGAAAAAGACTTGAATATAAATAAGAAAGAGTTAATCCCTAAGGATTACTCGACAAAAGTACAAAAAGAAGCTAAGTTCATATATACAAACTTAGACTACAGAGTATTGTTCAAAAGTACATCTCAAAAAGAAATTCGGAGTTTGGCAGCGGAAGAGTTCTAACTAAGCATCCTATCCTTTAACTCAACATCAACCGTCGCCGCTCACCGTCGCTTCAACCTGCACATTTATAAAACAATGCAGGGCTAAGTACAAACGTACTTAGTGGGCACGATGCCGAAATCATAATCATAAATATAGATAAATATGGCATTTCATAAACGTAGCACATCGGAGTTTTATTGAAAGAATCCGTGTCTACTAAACATTTTCTGACTTTTTCTCATAAATCACTCGCGCGAGCATTTTCTGACTAATGTTACGTTCAATCTTGACCAATTCTAATTCACCGTGGCTGGTACCCCTCAACAGGATATCACATACACCACAGGTTACAAAGTGCACTAACTGTGGAAAGCACTTAGCAGCTAACTCAGAGCCGATCGTTAGTTAATCTAAATAGACTAACTCTAAATCTGGAAAACACGAATGTTGACTCAGATAGGTACAAGAGAACTCACATAAAACATAAAACAGTTCATGCCATAATATCACTTTGAAAACACAGATATCAAAGCGATAAAGAAAGATTTTCCGAGCGTTGCTCGTTTTATTTTGTATATAAAAGCCCACCTTGATTTACAGAACTTAAAGCAAAACTTCCAACTTTGGATCTTCTGTCCTTTCTCTACAGTCGGCTTCCTCCTTCATCGTAAAATAAACATACTTAAAAACGGATCGTAAAAGATAATCGAAGAAAGTTTTAGTTGTTTCATTCTTTAGGCATTTGCACGCTTACTAGATTCGTTTTACTTAAACGGGAAACGAAATTCGTACCAATCTCGTTTAGAACTCGGAAGATTTCATACTCGACTCTCGGGTCAGTAGAGAAGGTAGTCGACATCTTAATACGAATTTAAAGATTATAAGAAACTAAGTTGGAAAGAATCAACTTAGGTGATTTACGTTTTAGATCATTGAACGATTTATGAAAATTCTCGTTTATTACTTCTTTAATGAAAGGATAAGATATAAGATCTCGACTGGTTTTCATCACTCAAGGTCATGTATTTGACTCTAGGGTCAGTAGGAAGATATTCGTTAGCTAAAATGGCTTAAACGATCAAAAGAAACTAAGTTGCGAATTAAACAACTTAGAAAACAAGAAACTGAATTTTCACTGCACAGTCCAGTAACTCTGGAGACTGTCCAGAACAGAGGATTTGGAAACAGGGGGTGAGCCCTATACCACTAGAAAGCTTAGGAAGTCTAGTTCGCGCTCCAATTTACGGATCACAAATCCGATAAACGAGCTGGAAGTTATTACAGTTTCCGGCGAGGATCGCAAAACTGCCGCGAAAACCCTAATTGCTTGATAGGTTCGACGTATAACGTCTTAGGTTCGTTCTAAGCTCTCGTATTCATTTTTTTTGGAAACTGGACTCTCAAGGCAGTCATCACGTACTTCCGTACGTGACAAACTCCTTCTCAAAACTCACTCAAAAGCACGACGTTCTAACGTCGAATTTCAACTAACAAGTACTAAACCAACAAAAATTCAAAACGCGTTCTAGTTCTCGACTATAACTATAGCCCATATTATATCAACTCGAAAGCTTATGATGTCAACTAGAAAGTTGTTCTAAATTTCATCATAAACAATAATATCAAAATAGAAATCCCATCCGACTTCTCAATTATTAGTTACGACTAAAGGTTCGTCTCTTACGCGATTTTTCAAAGGTTGTCGGATTCTATTCAAATTTTACGACGTTAAACTACGTATAACGTGAATCATTTTCATGCATGCAAACATATCATAACATCATTACACTTCAACTTATAAGGTGATCTTTACCTCTTATGTTTCATTAAACATTTTTAGAAAATTCTCAACTAAATTCTATAATTAACTAACATTATTTGCAACATAATTCAACCAACAAATCATCACTTATATCAAACATGTGGAAACTCAACAGGATATCACATTTTCTGACTTTTTCTCATAAATCACTCGCGCGAGCATTTTCTGACTAATGTTACGTTCAATCTTGACCAATTCTAATTCACCGTGGCTGGTACCCCTAAACAGGATATCACATACACCACAGGTTACAAAGTGCACTAACTGTGGAAAGCACTTAACAGCTAACTCAGAGCCGATCGTTAGTTAATCTAAATAGACTAACTCTAAATCTGGAAAACACGAATGTTGACTCAGATAGGTACAAGAGAACTCACATAAAACATAAAACAGTTCATGCCATAATATCATTTTGAAAACACAGATATCAAAGCGATAAAGAAAGATTTTCCGAGCGTTGCTCGTTTTATTTTGTATATAAAAGCCCACCTTGATTTACAGAACTTAAAGCAAAACTTCCTGATGGTCCCGAAATGAGTTACTGGTGTATGGAGGGGGGGGGGGAATACACCAGTTAGGATTTAAAAACTTAAACCTGAAAAATCACTTCAACTGAGTAAAAGAGGACTCAGTTGGAATCTCTTAGCTGAGTAAGCGACCTCAGCTGGAAGAGTGAGGCTGTGCGGAAAGTAGTGGAAAATTATACTCGTTAAAAACAACTCATGCAAAACAGCTCGGTTGGTCAAGAACCAAAACAGCTCGGTTGAAAAAGTGCAAATGAGGTTTGTATGTCGGTTAGATTGATCAGATAAAAATGCAGATGCAACTGAATAAAAACAAACACGGACACACAGGATTTAACGTGGTTCGGAGATAACCCTCCTACGTCCACGGGGAGATGTGAATCCTCACACCTCAGTCCAAGTTCTTCTGGACATAACCACTCAGCTTACGCGGGCTGAGCAACCGTTAAGGATAAGTTTGCGGGTACTTATCGACCTTACAGTTTAGTTTTCGGGCACTAAACAGCCTATGTCAAGTTTGCGGGTACTTGACGACCTGACTACTCAATTACAGGAAGAGTAAGGTCCTAGCACACTTTTTAGGGTGTGAGAGTGGGTGGGGTTTCCAACTACAACTCGATCACGAATGAGAGTTGGATCTAAGGCTTGAACGAATAAATACTCAAACTAAGATCAAAGACAGATTTACACTCTATGAACCCTCAGCTACTAATGTTCTATCACTCTTGAACTCTCAGCTGCTGATGTTCTTAGAATAGGATTTTAGCAGATTTTTCTTTCACTTGACTCTCTTGTGATTGCACTTTTCTCACTTGCTTCAGTCTGTCTCTCGTATGTCTCTCTCTCGAATGAGAGAATGCCTCTATTTATAGGCGGAGAGAATCAACTAGCCGTTGGAAGAGCAGTTGATCTCTGATCGGTTGATAGCGATGGCTTGTCTCTTATCTCTGCAGACTTTCCCGATATGGCATCTGTGCTCTTCTGCTTTCTATCTGAGATTGTGTTGGGCCAGATGGGGTAATGACTGAACGGTCAAACCCTCATGTGACTTCCTTTTGAAATTCAAATCTTAACCTTTCTGATAGTCAACCTCGGTTCGTCGGTTGAAAGTCTTGATCTTCATCTGAGTGGTTTTCAGCTGATGTTCTGAACTATTGAACTCTCAGCTGACTTTGAACTTCAAGCAGTTGATCTTCTTGTTCGAGTTCTACAACTGAGGTTCTGAAACTGAACACTCAGTTGTCTTCCTTGTATTTACTCAGTTAGGTTTGAACCCTCAGATGACTTTCCTTTTCATCTGATGTTCTCTTCATTTCTACTGTTTCTCATCTGATGAACGCTCAGTTGGTTTCCTTCACAACTGATGTTCTGAAGACTTCCCCCTAATTGCATCTGAACACTGAGCTCTCAGTTATATTTTGTGACAACTGATATTCTGTCTGAGTGGTGCCTTGTTGCCATCTTCAGCTGGAGACCTGTAAAGATAAAATCTTAACTTTGCTCAAACAGCGAGCCTAAATTCTAACATTAGGTTCTGGCAACATCTACTCGGTTGGGGTCAGTCGGTTTTGGAATTCATCAAAACTTATACAAATAAATTTCCCAACAATTTCCCCCTTTTTGATGATGCCAAAACCACTTACAACTTTAAACCACTATTGATCTAAAACTCACTAACTTATCTAAAATCTCAGCTGAAATTCTAGACAGTCTATAAGATAAAACATCAAAGGGTTAGAACAGTTATAACATGATATTGAAAGACTTTCTGATTCAGAGCTTGGACAATGAGGAATTGTTCATCAAGGTGAATCGTATTATATACTTTGAAGTTTTTGTTACAACTGAAGGTTACAAGGTTAAGCACAAAGAAGATAAAGATACAACAGTTGCTTTAAAAACTACAACATCCAAAAACTTCATCAGCTCAAAAACTTTGACAGCTCAAAAATACTGTTGACCGTACTTGCTGAAGATTCGGTCGAAAAGATCTCCTTCTTCGCTTCCGAATCGATCCCAGTGTTGACGCCGTGTTCCTTGCAGACTTGCCTTGCCTCAGCCATGATCGTATTTCTGTTTGGCGTGCTCGTGCCTTTGATCATCGGAGGGCGGTATCTGCACATCTTCGGAACTGGAACGGTGTTGGGATCAAGCTGAGCATTCAGCATAGCTCGCTTGAACTGACTGAACATTCCAGGGTCTCCAGTTCTGAGTTCCCACAGGGCTTCCTTGAAGGCTTGCCTTGGGTCTTCAGTCGAGTAAACATTCCTGTAATAGAAGTCATTGAAAAACTCATGCTTGAACTGCTCCCAGTCATCGTTCCACTCAGCATTCATCCACTTGTCAACATGTGGATACCGAGACGGGAGTGGAGCATCCTTCTGCAGTTGGCGCGTCGACTTCCTAGCCTCAGCCTTCATCTGGTGCTTGTTGATTCTTCGCACACTCCGGCTGGCTTTATTCCTGTCGACGTTCTTCTCTACCTTAGCGAGCTCCTTCTCGAACTTGGCCACCTTCTTGGCCTGATCGGCAGCGAACTTCTTGATCCAGGAGGGATTCAAGTACTTCTCCTTTGACTCCCCCATAGCTTTGGCAGCTTAGATACAGTCTTCAACAGATATTCCTCCATCAAGTTCTGCTTCGAGCTCGGCCGTAAGCTCGGCTACGAGGTCGTGGGAGACTTCCAGTTTGGGCTGCGATCCTTCAGCTTCAGCTCCTTCAGCAGGCACTCCTTCCCCTTCAGCTTGCTGGAGAACAGCTTTCCCTCGTCCAGCAACAACTGCTGGTTCCTTGTCTTCTCCAGCTGCTGGCTCCTTATCTTCCCCCTTTTTGGCATCATCCAAAAGGGTGGCTACAGTGCCATCCAGGGAGGTCAACTTGGCTTCAGCCTGTTGAACTCGGGAAAACAGCTCGTCAACAGAATCCTTCTCAGCTACCTTCTTGGCCAACTCCAAGTGTAACGACCCGTTTCAAAATTCCTTTTATTTACATTATTTTAATTGTGAAATTTCATATTTTCCTTTTAATTCCTTAAATGTGAAATTTATTAATCAAGCTATGATGTAGTTTAAGTCGCGCCCTAGACGAATTTAAGTTTCGTAAGATATTATTTTTATGTTTATTTTTCCTAACTATAATAATAAAAATAATAATAATAACAATAATAATAATAATAATAATAATAATAATAATAATAATAATGCAAAGGGGGTATTTTACTTATTTATTTTATTGTTTTGATAAGGACTATGAATTAAGATTTATAGTTATCTATTTCTATACTAACTAGATTAGTTTACGTCAAGACTCTTTTATATAAAGTTATCAACCTAGTCTATTTCTTCTTATTTTCACCCTAATCTTCTTCACTATAAATCGGCGGTCACTTTCAGTTCTCTTCTTTTTTTTTTTTACGCCGCAGAGAAAAAAACTCTGGTCCAGAAACTTAAAACATTTCTCTTTTTTATTCGCGACTAAGATTTCGAAATAAGGTACCTTATCTTCATGATTGCTATATTTTTTATTCTCCCCTAATTCTGATTTTTTGCGGCGCATACTCATACTACTGACACATATATTTTCTTGCTTTCAAATCAGCCTACGAGTGCTTGCATCTAGGTATTCTAATGCTATCTATTAGTTATTTGAATAAATAAAATATCATGTGCTTAATTTTCCTTCATCTATTTATTAATCTTTCTTTTATGATAACACCTCATGTTTTAGAATTTGAACCCGGCGAATTTCAGTAAGATCTAAAATACAATCTATATATTTTAAAGATATTATTTATTTGCTTCAAACTCTTAGATATAATTAAACTTTAAATATACTAAGTGCCTGAATATATATTAGTATGTATGTAGGTCCTATTATAGGTGTAAATTAAACTAATTTGAAAGTAGTTGACATATGGTTGATTAATAAGCATATATTCGTAGTACTTTATCTTATAAAAACATAATATAAATATATATATAATAATGTGTGTGTATCAGTTTCGCTTTCAAAATAAGACGAATTACTTTTGATCAATATTTTTCTAATCATTCAATTAGCAATTAATAAGTTTTAAATTTGGTGCTAATAAACTTGGCTAATTGTATATATGTGTATGCATACATGTTTACGTATAATACATGTGCATGAATCACAATATTAACTTTTGACAGTAAGTTTACGACTAATTTTATATAAATTAGTGATTTAATTTAGATGACTTCTATAAGCTCAATTAGGCCCATGTTTCTTATTTTTATTTTTTTAATTATTTATGTAACTAGGTGCGGCGCGACTAGGACCCTCGTCTGCTACTTAATTTGTTTGGATCGTTTGTGCTCAAACTTAAGGTGTGAGATCTTTACTTAAACTTTATACCGTTGACTTATTTTGTCCTTTTTAATACGATATGAATTGCCGTATGTGATTATTTGACTTTAAGTGTTGAGCGGACCATGTTAAGTTGTCCATTGACTTGCTCTCACTTGCGTACAATACATTTGATATCATTTGATGAGCAGGACCTGTTGAGTTGTCCATTGACTTTGCTCTATTTTATTGACGCCTTGTACGTTGACATTTAGTGTTGAGCGGACCTGTTGAGTTGTCCATTGACTTTGCTCTCACTCCTTGTTGCGTATTATTTGACTTTAATATTCACTACGTGCCTCTATTTTATTAAATTGGACAAATATATTTGTATAACTGCCCACACTAAGTATATTCGCGTATACTTATCCGCAAACTTAAACTTTTCAGGTAATTGAAGTCGGAGGCGTGGAGGTGTCGAATGACGAGTCAAAATAAATAGAAATTTTATTTTATGTTTTTTTCTAAGACATTAGAATTCTATGTTCTGCATTTATTTTAGTTCTTTCCGTACTTGTTGCATGTGATTGTTGCGTTTTTCGCCATCTTTTGGTTAAATAAAATATTTCGTTTTCTTTCAATTAAGTTAATCATTATTCTTTATTCAAGAAAAAAAAATTTACTCATATTTTTCCGTTGCAAATATTTCTTTAAAATATTAAATATTCTTTTAAATATTATTTTAATGCCTTAATTAGATTAGGGTGTTACATTATGGTATCAGAGCGGGGATACCGTTCTGTAGACTGCTAAAAAAAAATGAGTATGAATTGATAAGTTAAGTGTCAATTGTCATTCGACCGCTACGCGCTCCGGCCTCAAGGTAAATAGTTTTGAAGTTATTGTAAATTTTGGAGTGAATTTAATTTCGCAATAATTTGAGAGTCTTTACTTGATTGTGATTATTGAAATGTTATGTGTATAAGTGTTTAAGTTATTGGGAAAAATATATATATTGCTTCGAACCTAGTCCTCGAACTTAGTAGAATTTAGAAAGACGTACTTACTCGCATCCCCTGATTTTCTGTAGGACGATGGCGGATAATAGTTTCTTTGGAGAGCCGTTGAACAACCCATTCTGGAGTTACCAATGGGAGACTCAACTAGGATTGCAACGGAACCTAGATGCAATGTTGGAATTTTGGTGAAAATTTGATTGTCCCCGATGTACGTGGGGTCAGTCGGAGGCTGTTGCCAAAGTGATTGAAGCTATTCCAAAGGGAGTGCGTGAAGTCTCATATGAATTAGCTCGACAGAAATGGCAGTTGCACCCTTCACGTCTAGGACGCATAGAGTTCGAACCATTCGTGGAAGAATTGAAGCAGAAATATGCAGACACCTATCACGGAGTCCATGTGCTCGACGACGATGATCCCATGGAAATGCCTGCGGCAGCACCCCAGCCCCCACCAACTGTGAAAAATATTGGTGAAGAGGAGGACCCCTCGGAGGAAGAAGAGGATCCTTCTGAGGACGAGCAAGTCACGGATAATTAAATGGGCGATAATTAGAAGTATAGTTTTAGTTTTTCCTAGAATGGATAGGCAACTCGTTAAAAGATGACATTTTTGTACTCTCCTTAGCACCTTGAATTTGGTTTTGACTTTTGTTGACATTATATTTATTTCTGGGAGTGATCTTTAATTTATTGTTGATCTCGTTGCTAGCTCTTGTGCAAATTAATTTATTTAAGTTTTTGAGGAATTTGCGTACTTGAATGAAATTAATGTCTTTTTGGTGTTTTGATCGTTTTCTTCCCTCGTATTTCTGTAAGTTGGCGCTAGTAGTAACCGTTAGTGTTGCTGTTGTAGAATAATGGGGCGCCCTCGTGTAACTCCGCAAACGACGAACTCTGGAGAAAATCTAATGGGCGAATTTCTGAACGCTATACGAGGATTTGTGCAGCAGCAGGCTCAACCACAACCCAATCCTGCACCGACACCGAATACTACAAACCAAGTGGTGGAACAGTTTCGTAGATACAACCCTCCTCGTTTCAATGGACGTGATGGACCATTAGCTGCTGAGGAATGGTTGAGTGAGTTGGACCGCATCTTCACTCACATCGACTGCAATGACAAGCAAAAGGTTGATTGTGCTATCTTCCCATTCACTGAGGATGCTGGTCGTTGGTGGAAGCATTTCTATGGCACTTTAAGTGAAGAGGACCTTCCACTACTATCTTGGGCTACTTTTCAGAAAATTGTTATGGACAAGTATTGCTCTAGCTCCTTCCGTGAGAAGAAAGAGAGGGAATTTTATGAACTTAAACAAGGACATTCGACTATAGAGGAGTATGAAAGGAAATTCAATCAGTTAGCTGGTTATGCACCTCATGTGGTGAGTACTGAGAAAGATAGAATTGCCAAGTTCAGGAAGGGACTGAGAACCGATATCAAGGGAATTTTGGCTGCTCATGAGATAACTGATTTTGGGGAATTGGTAAAACGTGCTGAAGAAGTGGAGTTAGCACTTGAAGTTGAGGTTCCACCGAAACAGATGGACAACCCTGCAAAGCAGACCTGGGACAATCGGAACCAAGGGAAGAGTGGGTTCCAAAATAAGAAGGGAAGGTTCGGAAATGTGTGCAATGCTGGAACTGGCCCAAGTTCTAGAGCTGCACCAAATATTGGAGCACCCGGACTTAAGCCGTTGTGTCCCAGATGTGAGAAACGACATAATGGAGAGTGCTTGATGGGCATGGGAGCTTGCTATTACTGTTATGAGAAGGGGCACAACTACCACAACTGTCCGAAGAGGCAAGACAATGGGCCAAGAAATGGAGGAAGCAAGGGACCTGAGAGAAAAGGGAATGCTCATTTCTTTGCCTTAGCTCAACAAGAGGCGGGCAAGGACAGTGACACGATGACCGGTATGTTGTCTATTCTTGGAACTCCTGTTGTAGTTTTGTTTGATTCTGGAGCTTCTCATTCTTTTATCTCATCCAAGTTGTGTCGTATGAAGAATATTGTCTGCGAAGTAGAGAACCTAGCTTTGAATATAAGTATCCCTTCCGGCGATAGTCTAAGTACCAATCGAATTGTTCGAGATCTTAAGTTGGATTTTGGGAGTAGAGAATTAAGAGCCGACCTGTACTGCATAGACATGCAAGATTTCGACGTGATTCTTGGTATGGATTGGTTAAGTCGAAACTATGCGACGATTAAGTGTCGAGAGAGAGAGGTGGCGTTTGAGATACCAAACGAAAAGAAGTTCACCTTCTATGGAGCAAGAGTTGGTCGAGCACCAATTGTGATATCAGCTATGAAGGCTATGAAGATGCTAAAGAAAGGCAAGTGTCAAGGTTATTTGGTAAGTATAGTTGGAGTAGAAGAAGATGGACCGTCAATCGAAAAGGTGCCAGTTGTGCGAGACTATGGAGATGTCTTCCCCGAAGAGTTGCCGGGATTACCTCCGAATAGGCAAGTGGAATTCACAATTGACCTTATGCCAGGCGCGGCACCGATGTCAAAGGCACCATATAGAATGGCACCGAAGGAATTGCAAGAGATGAAGGTGCAAATACAAGAGCTCTTGGACCAAGGGTACATAAGACCAAGTGTATCTCCATGGGGAGCGCCCGTTCTTTTTGTTAAGAAGAAGGATGGTTCGATGCGTATGTGCATTGATTATCGAGAATTGAATCGTCTCACGATCAAGAATCGATATCCTCTGCCAAGGATAGAAGACTTGTTCGACCAGCTGAGAGGAGCTGGTGTATTTTCAAAGATCGATTTGAGGTCTGGATATCACCAATTGAAGGTGAGAGAGTGTGATATACCAAAGACGGCTTTCCGTACGAGATACGGCCACTATGAGTTTATAGTGATGCCTTTTGGTTTGACAAACGCGCAAGCCGTATTTATGGATTTGATGAATCGGGTTTTTCACCCGTACTTGGACAAGTTTGTCATAGTATTTATTGATGACATTTTGATCTACTCTAAGAATGAAGAGCAACATAAGGAGCACCTCAGAATTGTCCTAGAGATCTTGAGAAAGGAGAAATTGTATGCGAAGTTTAAGAAGTGTGAGTTTTGGTTGGATCGAGTAGTTTTTTTCGGACATGTAGTAACGGCTAAAGGAATTGAAGTAGACCCGAGCAAGGTGGAGGCCGTTAGTAATTGGAAGGCACCTACTAATGCGGGTGAAGTTAGAAGTTTTCTTGGACTCGCAGGCTATTATCGAAGATTCATCAAGGGATTTTCGAAAATAGCGGGACCAATGACTAACTTGACAAAGAAGGAGACAAAGTTTGTTTGGACTGAAAGGTGTGAACAAAGTTTTAGAGAGTTGAAGCATAAGTTAACCACGGCTCCGGTTTTGACTATCCCCGATGGTTCCGGAAACTTTGTCATCTACACCGATGCATCGTTACAAGTCTTTGGATGTGTATTGATGCAAAATAGAAAGGTTATTGCTTATGCCTCGAGACAATTGAAGAAGCACGAGCTTGCGTATCCCACTCACGATTTGGAGTTAGCAGCGGTGGTACACGCACTTAAGATTTGTAGGCACTACTTGTATGGTGGTAAATGTGAGATATACACCGATCACAAAAGTTTGAAGTACTTCTTCACTCAAAAGGAACTCAATATGAGACAAAGAAGATGGTTGGAGTTGGTGAAGGACTACGATTGTACAATACTGTACCACCCCGGAAAGGCCAATGTGGTGGTCGACGCCCTCAGTAGAAAGGGTGAAGGACGTCTCAATGCGATGATCACTGAAGAAGAAGTTCTTGCAAGAGAATTTGAAAGGCTGGGTGTTGAAGTGGTGACCCCGACCGCTAGAAAGGCTATAATGGCTGCTTTGATTGTTCAACCTACTTTGAGAGATCGAATCAAGAAAGCCCAAGAGACCAATGAGTTCTTGCAAAAGATCAAGGGTCGGAGAATGAATGGGGAGTTGACGGATTTCTCAATCTCGGAAGATGGGACACTTGTCTTTGCAAATAGAATATGTGTGCCCAAGGATAAAGATCTGATAAGAGAGATATTGGATGAGGCGCATCGTACTCCATACACCGCACATCCTGGTAGTACCAAGATGTACCAAGATCTTCGAAGGACATTTTGGTGGAGAGGAATGAAGAGAACTATAGCCAAATATGTTGGGAGATGTTTGACGTGCCAAAAGGTTAAAGCGGAACACCAACGGCCTGCAGGATTGCTAGTTCCGTTAACGATCCCCGTGTGGAAATGGCAAAGAGTTACAATGGATTTTGTCGTTGGACTTCCGAAAAATGTGAAAGGACATGATGCCATTTGGGTGATTGTGGATTGGCTTACTAAATCAGCACATTTTCTGCCTGTGAGAATGACATTTTCAATGGATCGACTTGCGCGATTGTATGTGGATAATGTTGTGAGATTACACGGAGTGCCTGCATCGATTGTATCTGATCGAGATCCAAGATTTACATCCAAATTTTGGAGAAGTTTGCACGCAGCTATGGGAACTAAATTGAATTTTTCTACTGCATACCACCCTCAAACGGACGGCCAGTCCGAAAGAACTATCCAGACATTGGAGGATATGTTGCGAACTTGTGTGATCGACATTGGAGGCGATTGGGAGACTCACTTACCTTTAATTGAGTTCGCCTATAATAATAGTTATCAGCAAAGCCTTGGTATGGCTCCCTTTGAAGCACTCTATGGAAGAAAGTGTAGGTCGCCGTTATATTGGGACGAAGCTGGAGAAAGGAAAATGTTGGGCCCCGAGATTGTCGAGAAAACTGTGAAAGTTGTTGAAAAGATTAAAGAGAGAATTAAGGCGGCCCAAGATCGGCAAAAGTCTTATACCGATAAAAGAAGAAGAGAGTTGTATTTTGATGTTGGTGAGAAGGTGTTCCTCAAGGTGGCACCGATGAAGGGAGTTTTAAGATTTGGAAAGAAGGGAAAGTTGAGGCCTCGTTTTATTGGACCATTTGAAATTTTGGAGCGAATAGGGGACGTAGCTTATCGTCTAGCTTTACCCCCCGAACTTTCTGCCGTCCACAATGTGTTTCACGTGTCAATGCTTCGAAAATACTTGCATGACCCTAATCATGTGGTTCACCATGAAGATCTCCAAATTAGCAAGGACTTGACATACGAGGAAGGACCAAGTGTTATACTTGATCGCAAAGTCCATGTTCTTAGGGATCGGCAAATACCCTTAATCAAAGTTCAATGGACTAGACATGGACCCGAAGAAGCTACTTGGGAGCGTGAGGAAGAAATCTTAGCCCGTTACCCCAATCTAGAACCAAGTAAGTTTAATTTCGAGGACGAAATTTTTCTTTAGTGGGTAGGGTTGTAACGACCCGTTTCAAAATTCCTTTTATTTACATTATTTTAATTGTGAAATTTCATATTTTCCTTTTAATTCCTTAAATGTGAAATTTATTAATCAAGCTATGATGTAGTTTAAGTCGCGCCCTAGACGAATTTATGTTTCGTAAGATATTATTTTTATGTTTATTTTTCCTAACTATAATAATAATAATAATAATAATAACAATAATAATAATAATAATAATAATAATAATAATAATAATAATAATGCAAAGGGGGTATTTTACTTATTTATTTTATTGTTTTGATAAGGACTATGAATTAAGATTTATAGTTATCTATTTCTATACTAACTAGATTAGTTTACGTCAGGACTCTTTTATATAAAGTTATCAACCTAGTCTATTTCTTCTTATTTTCACCCTAATCTTCTTCACTATAAATCGGCGGTCACTTTTAGTTCTCTTCTTTTTTTTTTTACGCCGCAGAGAAAAAAACTCTGGTCCAGAAACTTAAAACATTTCTCTTGTTTATTCGCGACTAAGATTTCGAAATAAGGTACCTTATCTTCATGATTGCTATATTTTTTATTCTCCCCTAATTCTGATTTTTTGCGGCGCATACTCATACTACTGACACATATATTTTCTTGCTTTCAAATCAGCCTACGAGAGCTTGCATCTAGGTATTCTAATGCTATCTATTAGTTATTTGAATAAATAAAATATCATGTGCTTAATTTTCCTTCATCTATTTATTAATCTTTCTTTTATGATAACACCTCATGTTTTAGAATTTGAACCCGGCGAATTTCAGTAAGATCTAAAATACAATCTATATATTTTAAAGATATTATTTATTTGCTTCAAACTCTTAGATATAATTAAACTTTAAATATACTAAGTGCCTGAATATATATTAGTATGTATGTAGGTCCTATTATAGGTGTAAATTAAATTAATTTGAAAGTAGTTGACATATGGATGATTAATAAACATATATTCGTAGTACTTTATCTTATAAAAACATAATATAAATATATATATAATAATGTGTGTGTATCAGTTTCGCTTTCAAAATAAGACGAATTACTTTTGATCAATATTTTTCTAATCATTCAATTAGCAATTAATAAGTTTTAAATTTGGTGCTAATAAACTTGGCTAATTGTATATATGTGTATGCATACATGTTTACGTATAATACATGTGCATGAATCACAATATTAACTTTTGACAGTAGTTTACGACTAATTTTATATAAATTAGTGATTTAATTTAGACGACTTCTATAAGCTCAATTAGGCCCATGTTTCTTATTTTTATTTTTTTAATTATTTATGTAACTAGGTGCGGCGCGACTAGGACCCTCGTCTGCTACTTAATTTGTTTGGATCGTTTGTGCTCAAACTTAAGGTGTGAGATCTTTACTTAAACTTTATACCGTTGACTTATTTTGTCCTTTTTAATACGATATGAATTGTCGTATGTGATTATTTGACTTTAAGTGTTGAGCGGACCATGTTAAGTTGTCCATTGACTTGCTCTCACTTGCGTACAATACATTTGATATCATTTGATGAGCAGGACCTGTTGAGTTGTCCATTGACTTTGCTCTATTTTATTGACGCCTTGTACGTTGACATTTAGTGTTGAGCGGACCTGTTGAGTTGTCCATTGACTTTGCTCTCACTCCTTGTTGCGTATTATTTGACTTTAATATTCACTACGTGCCTCTATTTTATTATATTGGACAAATATATTGGTATAACTGCCCACACTAAGTATATTCGCGTATACTTATCCCCAAACTTAAACTTTTCAGGTAATTGAAGTCGGAGGCGTGGAGGTGTCGAATGACGAGTCAAAATAAATAGAAATTTTATTTTATGTTTTTTTCTAAGACATTAGAATTCTATGTTCTGCATTTATTTTAGTTCTTTCCGTACTTGTTGCATGTGATTGTTGCGTTTTTCGCCATCTTTTGGTTAAATAAAATATTTCGTTTTCTTTCAATTAAGTTAATCATTATTCTTTATTCAAGAAAAAAAAATTTACTCATATTTTTCCGTTGCAAATATTTCTTTAAAATATTAAATATTCTTTTAAATATTATTTTAATGCCTTAATTAGATTAGGGTGTTACACCAAGTCTTGGCGCTCCTGCTCAGCTCGCTGCACAGCTGCAAAGGTCGCAGAGACCTCTTTGTGGAGAGAGACGAACTCAGCTCGGAAAGAGGCGAACTGAGACATCCACTCCTGGTCCTGAGTCTGTTGGGACTTTGCGAGGTCAGATTCAGCAACGGTCTTGAACACGTTGAAATCCGAGCTGAGGCTCTGAACGGCCTTTCTTAGAGCTGAGACCTCCGAGTTGGAAGAAGTGGAGAGGTCTTCGAACTTGTGCTGCAGAGAAGAGGAGAGGTGTTCTAGCTGATTCTTCAAGCTGGCATTTTCTGCCATCAGCTGCTGCATCCTGTCAGCTTCCTCCACCTTGCTCAGCTGGATCTTGGACAGCATCTCCTGCCTCAGCTGGTTGACCCTCTCCGAAATCAGTTCCCTGGTGTCTGTCCCTTCTTGGATGCTCTTGTCCAGACGTCGTCGTAGCATAGCCACCTTCTGGTTGTAAGCTACCTCCATGTTTTGGTAGTCGAAGTATTCCCTTAGGTTGGACTCTTCGACCTTCAACTTGTCCCAACCATGGATCCTGAGGGTTTCCTCCTTGACGTACCAGTAGCTGAATATGACGCTGAACTGGTAGAGCAGTTCCGTCCCGAGTACAACAAAGACGGGCATTGAGGCTGCCTCGGGGAACATACCAATCAGCTTGCGGAAGCAGTAGCTGAGTCTTTCTTCATATTCAGCCAGGATTGCCTGGCAGTTGGCTTCTTCATTGATTGGAGGGGGTTCGATATCGAAGGTTACAGGTTCGATGGTTTCATCAATGTTGGCCGAAGGAATGGTCACAACGTTGGCATCGAGCGAGAGGCTCGGACTATTTGACTGAGGACCAGTTGAGAGAACTGGATCCTCTTTAGGTAGTGAGTCGGCTGGTTCGAGGGTTTCTTCAGACACAGGTGGGTTTACCTGGCTGGTATCAGCTCTAGTTTGACTGTCGTGGGACTCCTCAGATGAAGAAGAGTCATCTGAGGAGGAGTTGGAATCCTCCACTTGGATCTCCACGTCTTCAGCTGCTTTCTCCTGACGCGGCTGAAGAATGAATCCAGCTGGGTCAACCAATTGACTGGATTTGGTTGACTCCTTTGCCTCAACCGGCTTGACCACCACTGGACTTGTTGTGGATGGTTGAGCCACTGGCTGGATGATCCTTATCCTTGGCCTCTTCTGCAGAGGTTCCTCCTCATCCTCCTCTTCGTTTTCTTCCTCCTCAGCTACCTCCTCCAGCTGGCGCTTCGCCGGCTTGGTCCTCAAAGGGCGGCGAGTTGCTGACTCCACAGCTGGCTTGGGGGCACCCTTGGGGGTGTAGACAGCCTCCACAACATCCCTGGCTTTCTTAGCTGAGGGGAATAGCGACAGCTTGCTGACTGGAGTGTCCTCACTTCCTTCCCATGTCAGCGGCAGTCCTTGTGTAGCTTGGAGGATGAGGGCAGAAATCTTTGTTCCAAAGTTGAGTGTTCCCTTGACACTCAACAGCAGTTCTCTGGACTCAGCTGTTGTCTCGGAGATTTTCTGCTTCTCCATCATTAGTTGGCTTTCCAGATGTCCCAACCAGTCAACCTGGTGCAGCTCTTCCAGGGCCTTCTGCTGCTTGAGCTTAGGACGGCTTATGTTACCAAAGGCTCCACCATATGCGAAGGCGCACTTGGAGATAACGTCGAAGAGAAGTCGGTGAGCCGGTTTCAGCTTCATCCTCTGCATGCTCCCCTTCAATGGCTTGGGAACTATGAGGATTGTTTGAAGGAAGGTGTCAGCTTCTTTGTCAGAGAAGTTCCCCAGCACATCTGTGGCTTCGCGGTTTCTAGGGATGAGCTTCTTCAGCTCATTTGACACCTTTATTTCCACGACGGAGTCTTCTACTGTCCGGGAGATTCTGTGGCGTTGCTTGCACGGGATGATCGTGACAAGCCTGTCTTCTGCAACTCGTTGCAGATTCCGGTAGAAATGTACGACCTGCTTCCTGAGCAATAAGGCCGGAGAGAGGGTTGCCCAATCAAGTAGATGGTGGTCAGAGAGGATGGCGGCGACGGGAGCAAGCTCAGGCGAGGAGAGAGCCGCTCTGGATAAAATCTGTTCGAAATGAATCTTCGACATCACCATGTCGAACGATTCCTGGAACGTAGCAGGCTCTGTAGAGACCATCTTCTTTGAGGCTTTTGATTTGGGCGCCATCTCGACTCGATATATATGCGAAGAAGAAGGAAAAACTTTACTGAAAATGGTGAAACAAGATTTGAGAAGATGATGAATAATGAGAAAAGATATGCACGAAAAGAGAAGGTAAGGATCACTTCCTGATTTGCCGTATTATATAATCTTTGACTCGGATAAAATCAACGGCTAGGGTCAAATCGCGCGTATTTATCAACGGCTGTGATTTCGCGACTGTTGGGTAATTTTGACTGATATACCATGCGCGCGAGTGAGAAGATGAATAGTTTAGGGTGTCAGCCCAGTCGCACTATAAAGTAAGGCTATAGGTGTTCAGCCAGACTTTACATTAAATGCGATATGATGGCTTGTTTAGTCTAGCTGACATGTTCAGGAATGTTTGAATTTATTTCAAACATTCTCATTTAATATCATAACACCTTCAGTCATAAATGATACCTGGCAGCTAATGTCGATATCAGCTGTATACCTCAGTTGTGCTCCTCAGTTGCTGCATACCATCAGCTGACTCGAGTTCGTCTGTTCAGCTGACGTTTGATGTCTTTAGTTGGCAGTTCGCATCTGAGATTCCCCCTTTATCTGAGCTTCCCTTTTCATCTGAGCTTCCCCCTTAAATAGATATCCGATTCTTTAGCTCGGATGGATCCTTATCAGCTTGGATGACTCTTCATCTCGGATGACTCTTTAGTTCGGATGAGTTTTTAGCTCGGATCCAAGAGTCCTAGAAGATCACACAGCATCTTGAACCGGGCTTTAGGAAGAGGTTTGGTGAAGATGTCAGCTCTCTAAATCTCAGTTAGGATCTTCTCCATGGACACATCCTTCTTCTCAATATGATCTCGGATGAAATGATGACGAATATCTATATGCTTCATCCGAGAGTGGTGAACAGGGTTCAGAGAGATAGCTATAGCACTCGAGCTATCACAATGAATGGGAACCTGTCCAGTTGAGACTTTATAATCTCTCAGCTGCTGCTTCAGCCACAATACTTGCATGCAACAGCTTCCGGCAGCCATATACTCTGACTCGGTTGTCGAAGTAGCAACACACGCTTGTTTCTTGGAGAACCATGAAACCAGCTTGCTTCCCATGAACTGACAGTGTCCAGAAGTAGACTTCCTGTCCAACCGATCTCCTGCTAGGTCGACATCTGAGTATCCAATCAGCTGGATATTGTCATCAGTTGGGTACCACAACCCAACATTGATAGTTCCCTTCAGATACTTAATGATGTTCTTTGCTGCCAACATGTGTGCTTCTCTTGGTCGGACTTGAAAACGAGCACACACTCCAACTGCGTATGAAATGTCTGGTCGGCTGGCAGTTAGATAGAGCAGCGAACCGATGATCCCTCTATACTGGCTGGCATCAATGAGCTTTCCCTCAGCTCCTGGTTCGATCTTCCAGTTCGTGTTCATAGGGATCTTTGTTGTCTTACTTGTCTGCAATCCGAACTTGGTGATGAGCTCCTTTATATATTTGGATTGGTTGATGAAAATCCCTTCAGGTGACTGCTTCACTTGGAATCCAAGGAAATAATTCATCTCGCCCATCATTGACATCTCGAACTTCTCCTTCATAAGATCGGAGAATTTCTTGCACAGCTCCTCCGACTTGGAGCCGAATATGATGTCATCGACATAAATTTGCACAACAAGTATTTCTTCTCCAACTTTGATGGTGAATAGAGTTTTATCAACTGAACCTCGTTGAACCCCGAGTTCAGAAGAAATCCACAAAGAGTGTCATACCATGCCCGTGGCGCTTGCTTTAGACCATAGATAGCTTTCTTCAGCTTGTACACTCTTCCATCTCCAGTCTCAAAACCAGGAGGCTGTTCAACATATACATCTTCTTTGATATCTCCATTGAGGAATGCACACTTCACATCCATCTGATATACTTTGAACTTGTGATGTGCGGCATAAGCTAGAAAAATCCGGATGGCTTCCAGCCTTACAACTGGTGCAAAGGAATCTTCAAAGTCAATTCCTTCTTGTTGGCAGTATCCTTGAGCTACCAACCTTGCTTTATTCCTCACAATGAATCCAATGGCGTCTCTCTTGTTTTTGAAAATCCACTTCAGTCCAATCACCTTGACACCATTTGGTCTTTCTACCAACTCCCATACACAGTTGCGTAGAAACTCATTCAATTCTTCTTGCATGGCTGTTGTCCAGTGGACACAGTTGAGAGCTTCCCCAACATTCTTCGGTTCTGGAACATCAGCTACAAAGCAAGAAATCATGGCAACATCTCCAGCTTGCTCGAACTCCTCTAGAACTGCCAATTCCTCAGCATATTGGGCATAAGAGTTGGAATCTTCCTCGGTTGATTCTGGATTTGCAACCCTGCTCCGTGTGCGAACACCCTCGGTTGGATCTCCGATGATGTCGTTGGTGGAATGAACTTCATACCATCTTCGGTTGCGTCTTCCTTCTTCTTCCAATTGTGGCTGTTCAGAAATCTGAGTTGGAGTCTTCAGAGCTGGTGATTGATCAGCTGTTAAGTCTGGATCCTCAACATTTACAATAGTTTGAACTGAGCTCGGTTGGGCATCGGATGCTGATACAGTTGGAGGAGCATCAGCTGAAGTTCCCCCTTGAGACGAGCTGAGGTCTTCGCATTCATCTTCAGAGGAGTATGGATCCTCATCCTCAGTTGCCCATATCAGAGGTTCAGCTCGGTTCTTTTCCCGAAGTGCTTGCGATCTGGTGAGAACTGGTAGATCAGCTGGATCCGCGTGTTGTTCCTTTACCTGTTCCCTGCACTCAAAGGTAGCTTCATCAAAACTAACATGAGGTGTTATTTCCACAACACGAGAGCTGTTGTTGAAAACTCTATATGCCTTGATCCGAGCTGCATATCCAAGAAATATGCCCTTCGAAGCTTTGGCATCAAAGGTTTTTAACTGAGTCTTCCAATTGTTGTGAATATAACACTTAGATCCAAAAACACGAAAATAAGAAATATCTGGCTTTCTGCGTCTCCACAGCTCGTAGGGCGTCTTTCCCAACCGCTTGGTGAGAAGAGATCGATTCTGTGTGTAGCATGTTGTGTTGATCGCTTCAGCCCAAAATCTCTTAGGCAGTGCTGATCTCGCTAACATGGATGTGGCTGCATCCTTCAGAGTTCTATTTCTTCGCTCAGCTACGCCATTCTGTTGTGGAGTACGCGCGGCTGATGTCTGATGGGTTATGCCATTCTTTTCGCAATACTCAATGATGGTTTCATTTAGAAACTCCATTCCACGATCTGATCGGATGGATATGATCTTCATCTCTTGTTGGTTCGATATCCGATCCATCAGCTTGGGCAGCTCATCTCGGGTCTCACTCTTGTGGCGCATGAAGATGGTCCACGTATATCTTGAGTAGTCATCAGTTACAACCAATGTATATTCGTTTCCATTAATGCTTTTTGGTGTAACTGGCCAGAAGAGATCCATGTGGATCAGCTGTAACACTCGGTCGGTTGAGGGAGTTGACTTCAACCAGAAGGAAGTTCTAGCGAGCTTTCCCAGCTGGCATGCACTGCAGATGTGTGTTGTTGAAAACACTCGGTTAGGTATGCCTCTTGCATGTTCTTGTCTGGCGAGTCGGTTCATCGTTTTGAAGTTCAGATGGTTGAGCCTTTTGTGCCACAACCAGCTCACATCCGAACTGCTCTTTGATAATAGGCAAGTGTCAGGGAGGCTGCTATTCCAGTCAGCGTAGTAAACATTCCCTGTTTGAGATCGATTTCCCAACAATATCACCTGCTTTGATCCGACATCTTTAACTCTGCAACCCTGTGCATCAAACTTGATAGAGAAACCATTATCACAGAATTGGCTGATGGAGAGCAGGTTATGCTTCAATCCATCAACATAAGAGACATTAGAAATTGAAACATGATTGGTTTCAAGGGTACCGTAACCTCTGGTATAACCTTTTGAGTTATCACCAAAAGTGACTAATGGACCTTCTTTCTCCACGAAACTTCCAAGAAAATCCTTCAGATTTGTCATGTGTTTCGAGCATCCACTATCCATCACCCACATTGTTGCAGACGCCTTCTTCTTCCTCAGCTGTTTCTCCTGTACCTGCAAAGAGAAACTCGCTTAGGTCCCCAATTTCAGTTGGGTCCTGGAGGGTTAGAACCAGTTCTCGCTGGAACTGTGCGTCGCTTTTCCCGGTAAACTCGGATGGATTTATCATTCCAAATTACTTTTCCTTTATCATCAACTATAACAACACCTCGGTTATCATTAGGCTTGTTGTTAGTAGTGATGTTCTGTTTCTTGGGAGGAGTTGTATTTCTCCTATGTTGAGCTTTAGGAGGTGAGGCTTTCCCCCTATTTTGATGGCGATTCTTATCCTGTTGAGTTTGTCTGTGAGGTCGGACGCCATTCTGGAATCTTCGTGGCTGATTCTGATTCCAACTTCCTGTGGCTTGTCTGTAGCTGTTCACGCCCTGCTGATGATTCATATTATGGCATGAATATCTTCAGTTATCCGACCTGTTCCTTAACTGTTGACTTGGTTGGAACCTTTGGTCGAGAGGATGTTGGAACCGCTGCTGATTCAGATGATTGAACCCTTGCTTATTCTGAGGCCGGTTCCATTCCTTTTGATGTTGACTCCGAGGATAATATAGAGGTCGGTTCGGATTCTGAGTTCGGTTCCGGTTATGCCTTCGACGCCTCTGATTCTTCTTCTGACTTTTGGAACATTCCCCCTCGGTTGATGTTCCAACCGATGGAACATTCTGTCCTACATCAGCTACTCCTTTTCCCTTCTCAGTTGGGATTCTGTTGGTCAGTTGAACTTGCTGAGAGGTGGAGGTTGAGTTAGCTTCTGGAGACTCAGCTGTGTTAGGCTCGACAGCTGTGACTTCTACTGCTTTGATGAAGGTAGCTGGTGGAATACCAGTATCCTTGACAATATTATAACCGAGTCCTGACACATCATCCATCTGTCTGCTATAACTTAAAAGGTTTTCGATGATCTTGGATGATTGATACAGCTTGATTAGATTGTCCTTTTCAGTTTGCAACTCCTTGACGAGTACAGCTATCTGCTCGGTTTGTTCATCTGACTTCTTTATCAGCTGTTCGATCTGAGCATTTTGATTTTTCAACTGATCTTGTTGTTCTTTGTTTTGCTTTGTCAACTCCTCATCAGCTGGAGCCTTAGCCTCGATCAGTTGACTCTTGAGATTCTCAATCTCCTGAGTTTGGCTCGTGATCAGATCCTCCTTTTCGGTTAAGGAATCTTCAAGCTTGGCGAACTGAGCTTGAAGACTCTTAAACTCAACCGACTACTGATGCAGTTCCTCACTGAGTTCTTGAAAATCATTCCAGGAGGGTTCCAACTCATCGCTCAGAGATTCCTGCATGTTAGAAGTATTGAAAGAATTTAAGCGAGCAGGATTAGATTTTACCTCAATATCATCTTGGTCGGTTCCAAGTGCCATGAGACATTGATCCGGACTGATGACTTTGTTGGTAGAGGTCAGTTTATCCTCATCTTCAGTGTCTGTGAAGATGTCCATATCGTCAGCTGCCTCTTCAGCTACCATGGCCTTGTTCTTTGCAGTTTGCTTGGCCCTCAGTGCTTCTCTTTCCTTTTTTGAGAGGTTTGGGCAGTCAGCTTTGAAGTGTCCTTCCTTGCCGCATTCGAAGCATCCATTGGTGACTAGCTTCGAACTGTCTCGAGTTCGGTTTGATTTATAGAAACGTTTATATTTGCCGAACCGAGTGTCCATGTCGGCTAGTTTCTTTGACAGCGCTGCAATGTTCTGTTGCAGTTCCTCTCTGCTCGGCTCCTTTACAGTCGTGTCAGCCGATCTGGTTGGCCTTGACGATCTTGACTTTGAGTAGTCAGCTCGGAGAGCAACTGACTTTGATGCCGAGCCAACATCCTCAATTCTATTTGTCTGACTTGAGGGCTGCGATCTCCTTCTGTTGACCTTATACTCATTTCCTTTCAAGATTGAGAACAATCTTTCAGTTCCCATTTCACCAAGGTCAGCTCGGCTCTCGTGGATATTTGTGAAAGTATCCCACTCAGCCGGTAGAGCTTGCAACACTTTGAGGTTTATTTCTCTTAGACTGTATTTTCCTTTCCGGATGGACTGGATTCTTCTGATGATGTCCATAAACCGGAGCTCTAGCTGATCGATAGTCTCATCAGGTCGCAGACTGAAATTGTCGAAATCTTGACATGCATGCGAGAACTTGTTTTCCTTCGTCTCGTCGTTTCCTTCACTTAGCGAAGCCAGGATGTCCCACATCTCTTTTGCAGTCTCACAATTCTCTATCCATGGCAGATAATCTTGTCCAACCGTGGACATTATTGTGCTCTGAGCCCAGATATCCAGCTGGCTCACCTTGGCCTCCTCCGGAGTGTAGTCTTCTGGCTGTTTCTCCACATACTCCACCACTGCATCTCCATCGTTGGGATTTGTGGGAGTGCGAAGTATTCTGTCTCGTATGACGATTGGTCCAGAAGTGAGAACTTGTTGCATCCTATGATGCTTTGACAGAAGGATCTTCTTTATTCGAGTTCTCCATGATGTATAATTGACTACAGAGAACATGACTACGATCTTGTCCTTGACGTCCATCTGCACAAACAAAAACAAAAAAAAATGTGAGCAAGAATGCACTAGCGTGAAAAGATCTGTTCAGTTGACCACTGAAGAAAAATTCTCGAATTCACACCTCGTGAAACAGAGTCAGCAGTCTTTTGAACCACTGCTCTGATACCACTTGATGGTCCCGAAATGAGTTACTGGTGTATGGGGGGGGGGAATACACCAGTTAGGATTTAAAAACTTAAACCTGAAAAATCACTTCAACTGAGTAAAAGAGGACTCAGTTTAAATCTCTCAGCTGAGTAAGCGACCTCAGCTGGAAGAGTGAGGCTGTGCGGAAAGTAGTGGAAAATTATACTCGTTAAAAACAACTCATGATAAACGAGCTGGAAGTTATTACAGTTTCCGGCGAGGATCGCAAAACTGCCGCGAAAACCCTAATTGCTTGATAGGTTCGACGTATAACGTCTTAGGTTCGTTCTAAGCTCTCGTATTCATTTTTTTTGGAAACTGGACTCTCAAGGCAGTCATCACGTACTTCCATACGTGACAAACTCCTTCTCAAAACTCGCTCAAAAGCACGACGTTCTAACGTCGAATTTCAACTAACAAGTACTAAACCAACAAAAATTCAAAACGCGTTCTAGTTCTCGACTATAACTATAGCCCATATTATATCAACTCGAAAGCTTATGACGTCAACTAGAAAGTTGTTCTAAATTTCATCATAAACAATAATATCAAAATAGAAATCCCATCCGACTTCTCAATTATTAGTTACGACTAAAGGTTCGTCTCTTACGCGATTTTTCAAAGGTTGTCGGATTCTATTCAAATTTTACGACGTTAAACTACGTCTAACGTGAATCATTTTCATGTATGCAAACATATCATAACATCATTATACTTAAACTTATAAGGTGATCTTTACCTCTTATGTTTCATTAAACATTTTTAGAAAATTCTCAACTAAATTCTATAATTAACTAACATTATTTGCAACATAATTCAACCAACAAATCATCACTTATATCAAACATGTGGAAACTCCTAATTATCCTATAACTTTCGGTTTTCATACATATGTTAAGGGGATGATTTTCTTCGCCAATTAACTACATTTATTTACTAATCAACCTCTTTTATTATCAATTAATCAATTGCAAATCAATTATCAATTAACATACAAAAAACCCCTAAATTCATAATTCAAACCCTAATTGACTTTCACAAAACATAGGGCTTTCAATTCTTTTTCATTCTAATCACTAATTAAACATCTATTAAACAAGAATCAATCATCAAAAGAAGAAAAATAAAAATCCTACAAACATGCCAAATTTTTCGGTATTAACATAGGATTTAGGGTTCTTGTTTTTGTTCCATTTTATCCCCTAATTATCATATCTAATACATCTAATTTCATTATTCTAAGATCAAAACATCTATCCAAAACTCCAAAATTTCGATCAAGAAGGAAAAAGAGAAGAAAAGAAATCTAATTGGATAGAATTGTGGAGGAAAGAATTACCTTGAGAATTAAGGAAGGAAGTATAGAGTTTGAATGCATGGATTGACTTGTGTTCTTTCTTCTTGTTCTTGGAGGTGTCTTCAATGGTGGATGGAAGAAAATGAAGTGAAGAAGATGAAGATTGAGAGAGAGTGCAGCCGAGAGAGTGAGAGAGAGATGGGTAGAAATTGTTTTGTTTAAGTGTTTGACATGATGAAAAGGTTGAAAAAATGAAAAGTGTAGATTTAGGTGTCATTTAATTAAACAAGGTCAACATGCATGTCTCCCACCTAATAAGGTGATGTGTCGGCTGCCATGCAGATTTTTGAAGGGTTACGGGTTTTTCCGACGCGATCCGACGTCACGGAAAAACGAACGATGAAAAACGTTGCTCGGTACAAAATCGTCGCGATTCGATTTGACCTAAAATTCTAACGTGCAGAACTACATTGGAAAATAAATTTACAAAATTTATTTTGACAAAAACTCGGGACGACACAGTCCGAGTTTCGTCCGGAAAAACATAAGAATGAACTTTCTCGGGTGTGTTCGTATCGCGATTTTGTAAACGTAAAAATTAGACGGTTTTCCTTTCTGAGTTTACGAATTAAAAACTTTTCGTACGCGCTAACCCTAAATACAGTAGTCGTCTAGCTGACTTCTGTAATTTATTTTTAATAACGGATTCGACCGTTAGCTTTAGAATTAAGAAATCGTAATCTTAGGCGTGCAAAGCCATTTATTTGGTTAACTTTAAAATTTTAAGAACGTAAGGAATTTACGGGGCATTACAGAACCGTTAATCTTTTAATTGAGACGTGAAATAGGATTGAGATGTTTTAGTGTCGGAAATGAGACGAGGAGAGATTAGACTCATTTATAGCATAAAAGAATTAATACGAATCGTTTTATCCGGAAAACCTTTACGACCGGGTAAATTAATACCCGTAATGACACGACGAGGACAAGTGTCGTCACCTCTCTCCCTCTCACGCCACCTCATCACCCCTCTCCCATCTCTCTCCAATTCCCAATACTAATTATCATCATTATGTCTTCTTAGCAATTTTACCAAAAGATTACATGCAAACCACATCACATCAACTATCTATCAATCACTTAAATCATTTCCAATTTCCAATACTACATGTCATCATGTTTATTCTCTTTGTTGGATGCACATGCAAGCTCCATACACTCTCTCTCTCGATTTCTCTCTTTAATTCAAAAGAATGAATTTCATTTCATTCATTCATCTTCACCCAACAACCAAAGAAAGAAAAGAAAAACACTCTCTCTCCCTCCCCACTCCCTCACTCACGGCATTCACACACACACACACCTACATTTTGGTTTTCTTCCATGCAACCTTGAATTCAAGCTTATCATCCATGGAAATGAAGTAAAGAACATCATCCTCCATCTATTCCATCCATATTTTCAAGAAAAAGGTAAAAACCCATCCAAGTTCTTGATTTAAATTCAATAATCATCCTCCATTTTCTTCATTTTGGCTCTTAAGCCCTAAAAGAGATGGATGATTAATTTTTATGTTAATCTTTTCTTTGAGGATTCAAGAAGAGTTCTTCCTTTCATTCAAGTTCAAGTTTTGAAGCTCAATCCCCTTCCATTCGATCCCAAGAAGCCAAGAGAAGAAATCCCTTTTAATTTTCAAAGTATGATTATTCATTTGATTAATTGTATATATGTATATCTCTAAGTCCTATAAGAAAGAAAACATGCATGCATGGTAATTATTTGTAATGCCCCGGAAATTCCTTACGATCTCAAAAATTTAAAGTTAATTAAATAAATGGCTTTACACGCCTAAGTTTACGATTTTGAATTCTAAGACTAACGGTCGAATCCGTTTCCGAAAATAAATTACGGAAGTCAGCTAAACGACTACTGTATTTAGGGTTAGTGCGTACGAAAAGTTTTTAGTTCGTGAACTCAGAACGGAAAACCGTCTAATTCTTACATTCACGAAATTGCGATACGAACTCGCCCGAGAAAGTTCGTTTTTATGATTTTCCGGACGAAACTCGGACTATGTCGTCCTGAGTTTTTGTCGGAATTAATTTTATAAATATTATTTTTCCGATTAAGTTTAGTACGTTAGGATTTATGGTCGAATCGGATCTCGCCGATTTTGTGCCGAAATACGTTTTTCGTACGTCGATTTCCGTAACGTCGTATCGCGCCGGAAAAACACGTATCACTCCTAAAAATCCTTAGGGGCAGCCGACCTCCCCCTCTCTCATCACTTGATATTTTGATTTTATTAGTTTAATATGTGACACCTATTACTACACTATTCATACTTTGCACATATTCAACCTTATAACTTAATCTAACACAAATTAAATCCTCACTCTCCCTCCCTCCCCATCAAAACCGGCAGCCCCTCCCTCTCTCTCCCCCATCTTCATCTTTTTCACCATTGAAGAACCTTCAAGCTCTTGGACAAGGAGAAACACATAAGTCTTCATTCAACCATCCAAACCTATTACTTCCTTTGTTAATTATCAAGGTATTCATCTCCTCTTTAATTCTATCCATCCATCATCCATTTCTTTTATTTTTCTTTTGATCGAAAATTTAGGATGGATGAACTAGATGTTTTGATCTTCGAATAGTGAAATTAAAAGTGTTTGGATGTGAATTCTAGGAATGAAATTGAAAGAAATCAAGAGCCCTAATATCCTAATTAATACCGAAAATTTAGGGCATTGGGTAGGATTTTTTGAATTCTTCAATTGATGATAAATTCATGCTTAAGAAGTGCTTAATTAGTGATTAGAACAAAGAGAAATCGAAAGCCCCATGTTATGTTGAAAACCGATTTAGGGTTTGAGGTAAAGAATTGGGGATTTTTGCATGTTAATGTGTAATTGGATTTCATTTGATCAATTGATGTTATAATAGGATGATTAAGAGTTAAATGGTGTTAATTGAAGAAGAAATTCACCCTCTTAACCTATGAATGAAAACCGAAATTTATTAGACAATTAGGGGTTTTCATGTGTTTGATTTAGATGATGTTTGGTTGATGGAATAAGGTTGTAAATGATGTTAGTTGATAATAGGAATTTATTTAGATTTTTCTAAAAATATTATTGAAATTGTAAGAGACGAAAAACTCGTCGTAAGTTGAAATCTAGTGTTGATATGAAATGATTATATGCATGAAAGTGATTCTCGTTAGATGTTGTTTAATGACGTAAAATTTGAACGAAATCTGACAACTTTGAAAATTGGGTAAGAGACGAACAATTAGACGTAAGTAATAACCGAGAAGTCGAACGAGAATTCTAATTTGATAATATCGTTTATGATGGACTTGAGAATAACTTTGTAGTTGACGTCATGAGCTTTCGAGCTAATATAATATGAGCTATAGTGATAGTCGAGATCTAGAACGAGAAATTTGATAACTTGCTTTGGTTTAGTACATGTTAGTTGAAAGCTGACGTTTAGAACGTCGTGCTATTGGACGAGTTTTGAGAAGGAGTTCATCACGTACGGGAGTACGTGATGACTGCCTTGAGGGTCCAGTTTCTTAAGAAATCGAATACGAGAGCTTAGAACGAACCTAAGAAGTTATACGTCGATTCTATCAAGCAACTAGGGTTAGCGCGGCAGTTTTGCGACCCTCGCCGGAAACTGTAATAACTTTTAGCTCGTTTATCGGATTTGCGATCCGTGAATTGGAGCGTAAACTAGACATCCCAAACTTTCCAACGGTACAGGGTTCATCCCCTGTTTCCAGATTCCCTGTTCTGGGCAGCCCCCAGAGTTTCTGTAATGCGCAGTGAAATTTCAGTTTTCATTCTTCTAAGTTGTTTCGTTCGCAACTTAGTTTCTTTCGATCGTCTAAGCCGTAATAACTAACGAATATCTTCCTACTGACCCTAGAGTCAAGAAAGGAGCCTTGAGTGCTAACCAAGACGAGTTGGTACCTCTTACCCGTTCAAGTAAAGAAAACTAGTTAAGCGTGAAATTGCATAAGACGTATAATGAACTAAAACGTAATTTTTCTTTAAGTTGATTCTTTCCAACTTAGTTTCTTATGATCTTTTAAGTCGTATTAAGCTATCGACTACCCTCTCTACTGACCTAAGAGTCGAGTATGAGACCTTTCGAGTTCTAAACGGGATTTGTACGAGTCTCGTTCCCGTTTAAGTAAAATGAATCTAGTAAGCGTGCAAATGCCTAAAGAATGAAATGACTAAAACCTATTTCGATTTTCTTTGATCGATTATCTTTTACGACCCGATTTTAATTATTTTTATTTTACGATGAAGGAGGAAGCCAGCAGTAAAGAAAGGACGGAAGATCCGAAGATTGGAAGCTAGTACTTCTTAGTTCTGTATTACGAGGTGGGCTTTTATCTATATCAAATAAAATGTGGGGTTTTCCACAACTCGAAAGTATTATTTATCGCTTTGATAATTGTGTTTTCAAAGTGATAATCTTGGCATAAACTGTTTCAACTATTTTATGTGAGATCTCTTGTACCTATCTGAGTTAACCTTCGGGTTTACTAGATTTCTGAGTTAACCTTCGGGTTTTCCAGACTTTTAGAGTTAATCTAACTAGGTTAACTAACGATCGGCTCTGAGTTAGCTGCTAAGTGCTTTCCAGAGTTAGTGCACTTTGTAACCTGTGGTGTATGTGGTATCCTGTTGAGAGGTAACCAGCCACGGTGAATTAGCTTTGGTCAAGATTGAGCATAACATACTCTAAAAATGCTTGCGCAAGCTGCTTTATACAAATCAGTCAGAAAATGTTTAGTAGGCACGGACCTTTTCAACAAAACCCCGATGCGCTACGGTTATAAAATTCCAGATTATTTATACTTATGATTATGATTTCGGCATCGTGCCCACTAAGTACTTTTGTACTTAGCCCTGCATTGTTTTCTAAATGTGCAGGTTGAAGCGACGTGAGCGGCAGTGGTTGAAGTTGGGTTGAGAAGTTAGGAAGCTTTAGTTATGACTCTTCCGCTGCAAAACTCTAGAATCTTTTTGAGAATATGTGTATTGAACAAAATACTATAGTATAAGTCTGTAATCGTGAACTTAGATACCTTTGTGTACTTTTGTTGAGTAATCACTCGTGATTAACTCTTTCTTTATTATATTCCAGTCTTGTTCATTGAATGTTTGATGTCGTTTATGTATGTTTAGTCAGTTAGCCCCCTTCTTCCCCGCTTCTTTGATCCAACCCCAGTCGCACCCCGATTTCTGCCGTCCCTCGGGATTTGGGGCTGTAACATTATTTATGTTTAGGCAAACTTAAGTTGTGCTTGTGAAGATCGAGTGAGAAGAAATCGTTAGGAGAATCGAACATTAGGATTTAATCGGTGAATTAAGAGAAGAAAAAGAAATTAAATCCTTAAAAAATTTGATTAATACCGAAAATTATAGGAAAAATAGAAAAATATGAATTCTTTGAGTTATTGTTATTTTGATGCTTGATTTATGATTTTTATCATGTTTAGAATGAGATTATATGCATGAAAATTTGAGAAATGAATTGACCTAAAATATGTATCAATGCCGTGTGTTTCTTTAAAAATTGGAGAAATTATTTTGTTGATTTTGTTGATGAATTGAGTGATGTTTTGATCATGAATTTATTATATGATATGTTGATGTAATCATACATGTTGTTAAGTTTAAGAAAATGGAATTGCATGCAAAGTTATTAAAGAAAATAATTCATGATAATATAGAAGATTTAATGTTTAGATGTTATAATGTGTGCATAAATACTAGTTTAAATTATGGATAAAAGATAGAAATTTTTGTAACAAAAAGAATGAAGTTTAGAAGCTTTGAAAATGTTAAAAAATTGAAAAGTATATAAAAGATATATCTAATAAGTTTTCTTGTAATAAAACTTAAAGATTTGAATTTCTAATAAACTAAGTCAAGAAGATATTTTGTAATTTAACTAATAAGATGAACTAGTTTTTATAAAAATGTTTATTGAATAATAAAGAAAATTATTAAGTAAGAAAGTGGTTTAAAAGTTAAGAACAAAGAAGAAGAATTTATTAAATAAATAAGCAAGAATTGAGAAAACCGAGTTTAAAAGGATTAATTGATAAGAAGTGAAAAGAAGTTTTAATCAAAATTGAGAAAAGATGCTAGACGAGATAAGTTAAAACACCCGTATAGTTAATCAAGAAAATGATAATGGAATAAGATGTCGAGTAATGGCTTTGAAAGAAATTAATTAAAATTAACTAAGTGGGTTGTTTTCAAATCATGTAAATTAAAAATAAACCGAGAAGAATTGTCAAGTTAATAATTGGAAAAATAATAGTTGAAATGAAAGTCGAGTTAGAAGTGGAAAGGAAATTCCAAATTCATAAGAGTTTAATAATAATTAAAGAGAATTTGTTTTGATTGAGTAAAAGCTATAAAATGCTTGATAAGATAATAAATTTAGAACAAAGAATGGTTATAAGCCGAGAAAAGACAAATTAAATTGTTTAAGTCTTTAGAAAAAGAAATTTCATAATCGAGTTAAATTCTATTATTTAAATCAAATAAATGTTAATGTGTGTTGAAGTATGTTTGATTTATTTGAATTCATTATATGATTGAATAAGTATTTAAATGCATGATATTCATTGTGATGTGAAGAATTACTAAATTGTTTGTATGTAAGATGATGGAATTATTGATTTATTAAGTCAAGAAGTGATTTAGTTTTTAAAAGAAGATCAAGTAATGGAAGGTAGATAGACGACGTTTAATAATTAAAGTGAGAAAGTGTTAAGACATTGGTTAGTAGTCTTAACCAATCATCGAATAGAGTTAATAGTTTAAAGACGAAAATGCGAGATCCTTTAGAAAAGTTAAAGCGAAGAGAGAAACGACTCAAGTAGAGGTCCTTCAGTTGAGTTCAACGCCTTTTTGTCTGTCTTTTGTGTATCTTATTTTTCCTTTATCGATGTCGAACTGTGAAGGATCGAGCCGGACGAATCACTAAGCAAGGAAAAATAGCCCTTAAACCGCCTAGCTAGAATCTTCGGAAGTCAGGTGGGCTTTTCTGAACCAAAACTACCGATACAAGTTATTTATGCTATGAAGTATTATGATATGATTTTAAATGCGATTGACTTGCCGTTTTTATTGAAGTTTGGTATGTGTTATCATCTGTTTATGTGAAGATGTTATTATCCTGTGAAAGACAGGGAACCCACGTGTGGTATGTTTAATGTTGAGGTGACTCTGAGCCTTGCTTCGGTTAGGCCGGTCACAGTGTTCAAGAAGGAGGCCTACTTCTCGGCATAGTAAGATTGTTTGTGACAGATGATGCATACTGTTATTATATGTTATGTTTGACTGCGCAGTCTGTTTAAAAAGAAAATATTTTTAACATGCACAAGTAAAACTGTTTTTAAACTGCTCAAGTACTTGTGATGTTCGGCAAGGCAAGTTCAATTGTTATAGCTTTAAAAAGCATCTTTATTCAAATGTTTTGGCTTGTGTTCACTGAGAACGAAGTACTCAGCCCTGCGTGTGTTTCTAAACGTGCAGGTTGACTGGATGGCGATGGCATGGATACTTGGTGGTGTGGTGTGGTTCTTTTGGTTGAGTCGAGTTGAATATCAGACTGGCATTTGTACGTCTTCATACGTGCAGATGTTGGGTTTTGATGCAAGTTTCCGCTGCAACCCTTTTGAATGGATGTCTGTTGATACTTATACTCTGATACTCATGTTTTTGATTCCGAGTGTTGTGCTCGATGATTTTGAATACTTGTTGAATTCTTAACTTCATGACTTGTGCTTCCGAGCTATAGGCTCGTTGACTTTAAAACCTTTTGTTGAATCTGATTCTCTGACTTGATATACTTTTAGTATTCTCGTATTTGTTGAAATCTTACCCCCCGTCAGCATGAATACTTGTCATATTCTTGTTATATATGATTTTGAGATGCTCGGATATTACTTCGTTATGTTTTTGAAAGCCTTATTCGATTGCCTTATCTTTCATTATCGTTTTCCCCGAGCATGTTCCCCTTAATTGAGTTGATTGTTAGTTGTTTAGGTTGTGTTATTATTCGTAAGTCGCACCTCGAGAGTCGGGGCATGACAGGTTGGTATCAGAGCAAGGCTTTGATTTGCTCTGAAGTCTATTATTCTTTTATGAGTTGAGTCTAGATTTAATTCCTAGACTTATTTGAGTCAGTAAACCACACCAAATTGTCCTCCATCTCATCCGGCAACCAGGTATGTCTTATTTTCTAAAAGTTTTTCAAGTTAAAGTGGTGTTTGAGTTATTTAAGTGTTGAGAATTTCTTTTAAGTTATTTATGAGTTGTGATGTTTTGAGATGAAGTTGTTAAATTGATTAATAACTAGGTTGCTTTAGAATGTCCTCCCCTTTGCGAGTGCGTGTGGAAAGATCGGAAAGGATAAGACGCGTGTGCGATTGGTTACGTGATTTGGAATTGCCCGAATCTATGAACGAAAATCCCTCTTTGGAACGCAAAAATGAGTATGTAGTGGAATCTCTAGTATGCTCAATTAATTGTTAAGTGTGCTTATGCATTTAAAAATTCGTATAGGATGGACGACAACGATTAGATGCAAGAGTACTTGCACGTGAGAAAGATGAGCACCGAGTCGTTAGCGGAATTTCTAGCTCGTTACCATTCGATACGGGGAAGAGTCCAGTACATGGATGTAGGACCGTTGGAAGGCATGACGCATTTAATCCAAGCTCTACCGCAAGAATGGAAGGAATGGGCAGCTTGTCTTGTCCCTCGATTTCTAGGCTACTGCTACTTCGATCGAACTCTATACAGCGATGTGAATGCATTTATCTCCGCAATTTCAGCCCGTTTCATGTCTTATGGCGCTCCTCCGCCAGAACCATATGATGATGATACTCCAAGTCTGCTAAATGAAATTGTTCGTACTCCTCCATCAATTCCTCAAAATGAACCCGTTTTCCTCCAAATCAATTCGCCACCACGAACTGTTCTTGAACCTCAAAATTCCCACTCAGATCATCTAATTGTAAGTGGTGTGCTTTAATTCATTCTTTTGACCCTTTTTATTTTGTCTAACTTGCCAACATTGCAGCCGAGTGGATGCAATGGAAATCCTCTATCAAATGAAGATCAGTTTGTTGCTTATATGTGTCGTCGACAAGTAACTTTTTCAAGTCATCCTGAAGCAGAATCCTCTAGACTAGCCCGTTCAGGCAACGACATTGAGAATGAAAGTGAGCCAACTGACGCAGCGACTGTAGGAAAAGGATATCTCCAAACCCTACCCAGCAATGTCTTTCCTGCTTCTTTTGCTCGTGCATCTACCTCCCTAGCAAGGCCAGAAGACGAGCACAACTCCCAATTCGGCACCTCAGCTAATGCAACTCCTTACCTTCTTCAAGAAGAGAACCCCAACACCCCACCATGGGTTGAATCCGAGCTAGCTGCAATGAACTACACCTTGGAAGACTGTGAGGAAGCCTTGAGAGAAGCTGAGCGCGCGTGTTTCGCCATCGAGGATGACAACGTCGAGGAGAATGATGAGCAGTTTGAAGGTCAAATGCTTGAGGAAGAAGATGAAGAAGAAGAGGACCCTGAGGAAGACGAAGAACCCATATAGCACTATGGAGTAGACTCCGAAGCGGAGCAGTACGATGATAATGGGCCGAGCGAGGATGATTCCTGCGTGTAGGAGTAATTTAAGGAAGCTGTTAAATTTGAGTATGTTTCATTCGAGTGTGTTAGAGAGACAAACTCTTTATTATCTTTATTTTTCAGTTGTGATGTAATTTGTGGTTAAAACTTGCATAATTTGAGTAGGACGAAGGGAAATTTTTCAAAGTAAATCCCTAATTGTTGTAAGTCCTTTAAAAGGCCGCCGCTAGGCGATTTGAAAATGAGCCATTTGGCTAATGAATTGAAATTTGAATTTCCTGAGTTACCAAATTGAATTGAACATATGAATATGAAGTGATGATAAATCTATTTGGTGATTATGATTTATTGTTTTGAGAATATGTGATGATGATGTGAATGTTTGATGAAAATTGAATGAGATGCATGTATATATGATAAGTTGAAGTAATGAATTATTTGAAAAAAAATTCTTAATTGCTTCTTAATCCTAGAACATGTATCGATCAAGAACAACATGCTATCTCACTCCCTAATTTTCGAAAAAAATAAAAGAGAGGGGAAAGAAGATTTGTTCGGATCAAACTAGAGACAAAGTTCTTACCTTTCGATATATTAAATCGGATTGGAAATTAATCGGTAGATGCAAGAGATGTGGATCTTCGAAGAGCTTGAAAGATGAAGAACTATGGAGGATTTGAGAGAGAAAAATGAGAGAGAGAGATAGAGGTAGGGGGCGGTAATGGAGGTTTAATGAGGGAGATGATGACTCACTCATGGTGAGTCATAAAGTGATGGAAATATCTCACAAGGTAGTGGTGACTCGCTAAGACATGTTTGGCGAGGGAAAATTAGACGCTAAAATCTCGTTTCCGGCTCTTAAACGCCGTTTTAAAAGTCGAGAAATACTTTTCTAGTTAGCTACGAAATTGACAAAATCTAATTTGTCCGTTAGATTGGAAATAATTAACGTACTCGGAAAACCTAAATCGTTTTTCAAAATCCGAGAAAAGTCAGGACGTCACAGTCCAAAATTCGTCCGGAAAATCACAAAAATGAACTTTCTCTGGCGAGTTCGTATCGCGATTTCGTGAATGTAAAAATCTGACGGAATTCGATTCCGAGTTTCCGAGCGAAAAACTTAACGGACGCGAAAACCCTAAATACAGTAGTCGTTCGTCCGATTTCTGGAAATTATTTTTAGAAACGGATTTCACCTTAAATCTTAGAATTTAATTTCATGAACTTAGGCGTGCAAAGCCATTTTTATTATTAACTTTGAATTCTTAAAACAGTACGAAATTTCTGGGGTATTACAATATTATTTCAAAATACGTCGTCATTACTCAACTATGTATGCATACACGTATATGCACTATTATTTTACTATTCTCAATTAAATTCTTAATTAATTAAATCTCGACTTCTATCTTCAGTTAAAACTAAATTTTTAACTCGGTGATCAAAACTCGATAACTTTCTCGACTCATTCTAGTTAAAACGGTTTGACAAACAAACTCAATTATTTACTCACGCATCAACAATAAATCAATACTTGACTTAAGAATAAACGAGCATTCAAACACATCATCGATCATTAGCTCGACTCTCAATCAACATCACTTTATTTAATTTATTCTCGTCTCAATATTTCTTGTTTAATTTAATGATTAAGCATTAAACTATTTTTCTCAATTTAATATTTTATTAAACAATCCTCACTCGGCTTCTAAACTCATTAATTTTCTTTACTCGACTCAATTCCTCGAAATCTTATTTATTACTCGATTAAATTTCTCACTCAATTTATTATACTCGACTCCTTAATTATTTTCTCTATAAATATTTTATTATCATTTTTCTTTCTTTCTTGTTCAAATGAACGTCATAACTTCGACTAACTCGACTCATATTTCTCACATCTTTATTTTTATGACTCGAATTATTTTTCGATTAATAACTTCTCTTAATCTCAAGAATTAATTATTTATCTTAAACTCTAATTATTAAATAAAGAAATTATTATTATTTTTTCCTCACTTAATGACTCATCATCTAACTTTAATGATTTTCCTTTTTATTTTCTATTTAATTTTATTCCTCAAAATATCTTGAATATAATATTATTTTAATAATTAATTTCTTTTTGAATTAATTTTAGTGATATTTAAATCTTCAAATAAACACCTAGAACACCTAGAACACACACTAGATATTCTTCAAATCTTCAAAAACTCAACTTTTTCACCAAGAACACCTAGAACACACACACTAGGTATTCTAACTCTAATTTTCGATTTTTATCACTAAAAATTTCATTTCTTTTACCTTAAACATACTCACTTAACATCTAACACATCAATATACTCATATCACCAAAATTCATCTAATCATCATAAATATTATTTTTCATCAAAAACATGTATATCATTGATTTCTTCACAATATCATCATAAGAGATTAAAATCATCATATACTCAAAATCTTATCATAATTATAACATCATCATATCATCAACTAAATCATCAATAAATACTCCTCCATCTTACTCAAACTCACGGCATTCATCATCATTTTAGGGCATGTATTTTCTTAATTTTTCATGTATATATAATCACTCAAATCATGCATATAAACACATATAAAGCATCAAATCATCCATAAAACAAGAAATCGAATTTCTTTTCTTCTTGCCCTAATTTTCAGCTTCCATAGATTTTTAGGGGTTTTAATTTTCTTATCTCATTTAATCCTTAGATTAATTCCTAGGCTCGATTTCCTCACTCGAATCTTACATCGATCCTAGTTTGCCTATGCATAAATTTAAACATGCATGCATCTTCCTTTAGGGATTAGAGATTACATAATATACAATTAATCAAATGGATTTAAACCTACTTTGAAAAATTAAATCCAACTCTCCTCTTGATGATGATGAAACCGAAAATGGAAGGCTTGGGTGGCTCAATCTCTAGCTTTGATTTCCATGATGAAATCCATCTTGAATCCTCAAGAAAGAATGAAACAAAATTAATCACCTTAATTAAGGCATAAGTGCCGAAAATCAAAGAAAATAGAGGTGGTTTTGTTGCATGGATTCAAACTCAAACTTGAAGAATTTACCTCTTAATTTGATGTTGGAAAAACTAGAAAGGATGATGATCTCTTGATGAAGCTTCAATGGAGAAATTATTTACTATGTGTGTTGTGTGTAGCTCACGGTTTTAGGGAGAAAGAAAGATGGAAATATATTTTTTTTTTCTTTTCTTGGTGTGGCTCACGGCAATGGAGAAAATGGGAGGAAGATTTTTCTTTCTTCTCTTGTGATAATCACATTGGAAATGAGATTATAAGGTGACAAAATTGATTCATGAATCATCACCTTATCTCTTAGACATTAAGAGAGAGAAATGGATAGAAATGACTAGATTAATTGCATGTAATAATTAATATTCCCTAGGTGTTGAAAATAGGTACCTAGGCTAGGGAGAGATTTAGAGAGAGAGAGACACGTGGTTGAGAGAGGGAGAGAGATAAGATTTTATTTTACAGATAAAAATTTACCTGGATGTAAAAAGTTTTCCGGTAGTATATATCCGTATTATTTCATTTCTACTAAAAACGACTTCAAACTCTCCTCGTCTCGTTTCCGACATCGGAATCACCTCATCCCTATCTCATATCTCACGAAATAAATCAAGGAACCCGAATATCTAATTTTTAGGTTAAAATTCCAAGTAACGAAGAAAAACCTAAAAATCATTCGGCTAATTAATCCGTTAAGGACTAAACTATTAGAGTTTTCTCATGTGATCTCAGATGAGCTTCTAAATTATCTCAATGATCTTAGAATAAATTCTAGATTCAAAAGACATTAATTAGGTCAAATTCCGAGTTCGTCGGTGAATAGTGTTTTCTCGATTAACGACACTATTCACTGAAAATTAAAAGTTCTCGAATTTCACTAAGAATCATACTCATGCTCAAACTCATATAAATAAACTCAATCAATGCATCACATACTCGATCGAGTAATCGAAACGAGAAAAACTCACGTTAAAGCACACAAGGGCATTTTCAAGAAAATATCTTTTCTTAAAGCATCTCATCACTCACAATTTATTAATGTCACAGCCCCAAATTCCGAGGGACGGCAGAAGCCGGGGTGCGACTGGGGTTGGATTAAAGAAGCGGGGAAGAATGGGGCTAACTGACTAAACATACATAAAAGACAACATACATTCAATGAACAAGACTTTACTAAAAGAAATGAAGAGTTAATCGCGAAGGATTATTCGACAAAAGTACATGATAGTAACTAAGTTCAAGTTTACAGACTTATGCTACAGTGGTTTGTTCAATATACAGATTCTCAAAAGACTTAGAGTATTGCAGCGGAAGTAAGTCTTAAGCTAAAAGCATCCTATCTTTTCAACTCAACTTCAACCACCGCTGCTATCGTCGCTTCAACCTGCACATTTAGAAAACACATGCAGGGCTAAGTACAAAAGTACTTAGTGGGCACGATGCCGAAAACTTAATCATAGGTAGAGATAATATGGCATTTCATAATTTGTAGCACATCAGGGGTTTTATTAAAAAGGGCCCGTGTCTACTAAACATTTTCTGACTGATTTTCACAATTTACTCGGCCGAGTATTTTCTGGTATGCTATGTTCAATTCTTGACCAATTCTCATTCACCGTGGCTGGTACCCCTCAACAGGATATCACATACACCACAGGTTACAAAGTGCACTAACTCTGGAAAGCACTTAGTAGCTAACTCAGAGCCGATCGTTAGTTAACCTAGTTAGATTAACTCTAAATCTGGAAAACACGAATGTTAACTCAGATAGGTACAAGAGAACTCACATAAAACATAAAACAGTTCATGCCATAATTATCACTTTGAAAACACAATTATCAAAGCGATAAAGAAAGGTTTTCCGAGCAATGCTCGTTTTATTTTATATATGAAAGCCCACCTTTGTGATACAGAACCACTAAGTACTAGCTTCCGATCTCCTGATCTTCCGTCCTTTCCTTACTACTGGCTTCCTCCTTCATCGTAAAATAATAACACTTAAAAATCGGGTCGTAAAAGATAATCGATCACTGAAAATCGAAATAGATTTTAGTCGTTTCATTTCTTTAGGCATTTGCACGTTTACTAGTTTCATTTTAATTAAACGGAAACGAGACTCGAACAAATCTCATTTAGAACTCGAAAGGTCTCATACTCGACTCTTAGGTCAGTAGAGAGGGTAGTCGATAGCTCAATACGACTTAAAAGATCAAAGGAACTAAGTTGGAAAGGAAATCAACTTAGGAAATTAAGTTTTAGTTCTTTAGACGATTTAGGCATTTTCACGCTTAACTAAATTTCTTTACTTTAATGGATACAAGATACCAACTCGTCTCGTTTAGCACTCAAGGCTCCATACTTGACACTGAGGTCAGTAGGAAGATATTCATCAAGTTATTACGGCTTAAACGATCGAAAGAAACTAAGCTGCGAACGAAACAACTTAGAAGAATGAATTCTGAAAAATCACTGCGCATTACAGTAACTCTGGGGACTGCCCAGAACAGGGGAACTGGAAATAGGGGATGAGCCCTGTACCGTTAGAAAGCTTGGGATGTCTAGTTTACGCTCAAATTTATGGATCGCAAATCCGATAAACGAGCTAAAAGTTATTACAGTTTCCGGCAAGGGTCGCAAAACTGCCGTGCTAACCCTAGTTGCTCGATAGAATCGACGTATAACTTCTTAGGTTCGTTATAAGTTCTCATATTCGATTTCTCAAGAAACTTGACCCTCAAGGTAGTCAACACGTACCCCCGTTCGTGATGAACTCCTTTTCAAAACTCGTCCAATAGCACGACGTTCTAAACGTCGGCTTTCAACTATCAAGTACTAAACCAAAGCAATTAACAATTTCTCGTTTCTAGTTCTCGACTATCACTATAACTCATATTATAAAAGCTCGAAAGCTCATGTTTTCAACTACAAAGTCGTACCTTAGTCCATATTAGACAATATTATCAAGTTAGAATTCTTCTTCGACTTTTCGGTTATTAATTACGACTACTTATTCGTCTCTTATGAAATTTCAAAAGTTATTGGATTTCGTTCATTTTCTATGTCATCAAACAACATCTAATGAGATTCATTTTCATGCATATCATCATTTCATATCATTACTATTTCTCAACTTAAATCGAGTTCTTCGTCTCTTACGACTCACGAAATATTTTTAGAAAATTCTAAATAAATTCATATCAACATCTAATATCATTTACAACATTAATTCATCAACAAATCCTCAACTAATTCAACTACATACAAACCCCTATTTTCTTAATAATTTTCGGTAATTACACAATATTAAAGAGAGTGATTTTCTTCATTAATCGACACCATTTATCCATAAATCATACTACTATATTATCAACCAAACAATTACAAGTTGCACATTAAATTGAAAAATCCCCAAAACAAAACCCTAAACCCTAGAATCGGTTTTCATCATACTTGGGGGTTTCGATTTCCCATTGTTCTAATCACTAATTAAACACTTCCTAAGCATGATTATAACATCAATTTAGGAATTCAATCAACCCACCAAAAAGCCCTAAATTTCGGTAATGTCATAGTAGTTAGGGTTCATGATTTTCTTCCAATTTTAATCCTAGAATTCATCTTTAAACACATCCAATTACACTAGTCGAAGATCAAACATCTAATTCAACTATCCCTAAATTTCGATCCAAAGAGAAATAAAAAGAAATGGATTTTGGATGGATAGAAATATAGAGGAGACAATTACCTTGAAGATTAGTGAAGGAAGAAATGAAGTTCGATGGTTGGATGAAGACTTTTGAAGAAACTCTTGCTCAAGAACTTGATCTTCAACAATGGAGGAAATGAAGAATGGGAGAGAGAGAGAGTGAGTGAGGGAGATGGGTAAAAATGTTATAAGGTTATAACATTAGGTTATTAGGATTAATAGGTGTAAAGTTTGAATGGTAATACACTTAGGTGTCCAATTAATATTATAAAAAAAAAGTGAAATATCTAGCTAGAGAGGAGAGTAGAAGTCGGCTAAGAGAGGGGAAGAAAGGAGAATTACGCGTTTTTCCGACGCGATACGATGTTACGGAAATTGAACGACAAAAAATGTAGCTCGGCACAAAATCGTCACAATCCGATTCGTCCAAAAATTTTAACGTATTAAACTTGATCGGAAAATAATATTTAAAAATTTAATTCCGACAAAAACTCGGGACGACACAGTCCGAGTTTTGTCCGAAAAATCATAAAAACGAACTTTCTCGGGCGAGTTCGTATCGCGATTTTGTGAATGTAAAAATCAGACAGTTTTCCGTTCTGAGTTCACGAACTAAAAACTTTTCGTACGCGATAACCCTAAATACAGTAGTCATCTAGCTGACATCCGTAATTTATTTTCGGAAATGGATTTGACCGTTAGTCTTAGAATTCAAAATCGTAAACTTAGGCGTGCAAAGCCATTTTTATTAACTTTAAAATTTTGAAATCGTAAGGAATTTCCGGGGTATTACCTCCTACCTGCCTTACGAAAAATTTCGTCCCGAAATTTGCATACCTTCTGCAAAAAGATGAGGATATCTCTCCTTCATCTTCTCCTCGGGTTCCCACGTGGCTTCTTCTTTCCCGTGGTGGTTCCATAGCACTTTAACGATTGGTATCGATTTGGTTCTTAACTCTTGGACTTTTCTATTCAAAATCGATATCGGCTTCTCTTCATAGGGTTTTGAGGGTTTGCAGCTGTCGGGTTTGGGCACGGAGGTACCGTCACTTGAATCGACTTCTCAGGCTGCATTGCCAGTTCCATGTCAAGTGCGCGGCTAAGCGTCTCATCGTACGTCAAATTTTTCTGACCACCCAGAACAACTCGGAATTCTTGCCTTAGGTCGTTACGAAACAATTCGCTCATTTTCTTGTCCGTATTGACTTTGTCTTCAACATAACGAGCCAAATCGCATAATTCTCTATCGTAGTCTGCAACAGACTTTTTTCCGTGATGCAGAGCTGCGAACTCTATCGTCTTCTGCTTCCTGTAGCTTCTTGGTACGTACTTCTGAAAGAGTGCTTCCTTAAAATTTTCCCAAGTCAGTTCCTCAAGCTGCTCGGGGGTCATCATTCTTTGCTTTGCTTCCCACCAGAAGTTAGCTGAGCCCTTAAGTTGGTACGTCATACACAACAAACGCTCTTTGTCTTCATAGCGCAGAAACTTATAGATGTGTTCTTGTTACAGCCCGAATTCTGGTGTATGAAAACGACTAGAATCCATTGGACAGTGAGGTGAAACCTCCAATACAAACATAACTCTACAAGGGATCATGCTCGGAAACAAGGGAATATAGATTGAAAGCGATAACAAATACAACATGCTTTCAATTCTAATCTCAAACAACGAGCATTACTAAATAATTTAAGTGTCGAAAAGCAATTGAAGCAATTATAATCCAAGTCAAGTAGAAGTACAAGAAAATACGAGAATAGTTTCGAGCATTAAACTCATTGTATCGACACAACGTCAAGTACTAAAATTCAAATAAATAAACAAGTTTGTTTATCATGCAGCGGAATAACGTCTCATGTCCCACAACTACATATATGAAGATATGCAGATGCAAGTTTAAACCAAAAGAAAACTCGACTCTTATTCAAATAATCACATAGCCAAGCATCGTCCGCCATCACCATCCTGCTAACCTGCACGTTTAGAAATACATGCACGGCTGAGTACTTCGTACTCAGTAAACACATGCCAAAATAATTTAAACTTTGCTCGATAGAGCTATATAATTGAACCTGCCTTGCCACTGCAGCACAAGTGTTAGTACAATTTTAAAAATATTTAACTTGTGCATGCAAAAATCATTTTCTTTTCTTTAAACGACTGCGTAGTCAACATATATAATTTGAATAGCAGGTATGAATCAATCTACCATATAGTTCTCATGTGTCAAGAAGTAGGCCTCCTTCTCAAACACTGTGATCTGCCTAATCGAAGCAAGGCTCACAATCATGTCAACAATTAATAACAACACGTGTGTCCCTGTCTCACACATGATAATTATAATAACTCAAGTAGATGACTTAAACATACCAAAACTCAGATAAAATGGCAAGTCAATTAATTTAAAAACTCACGTAATATGATAATAATAATCACATTCATCACTTTAGTTTCGGTTAAAAAGCCCACCTAATTGCAAAAGGGGTTTGTCGGGTAGCTGCTTTTTCTTCTTGCTTCTACTTCGGGGTCCCGCTCGTCTCTTCACAAATAATATCTTATAAGGGTGAGACTACTTAATCGAAAAACGTTACGAAGTTTAACGCTCGGCTGAAAGAGTTCTACTCGTCTCGAGCTTCTTATCTTACCTCAACTTATCTAACTTGATCTTTCTCGGTTTCCCGGTTCTACCCAATTGCTAAACCAACTGACTCTCAGACTCACATACTTGACTAAAAAACATCCATATTTTTTTATTAATTAAATAATCCACAAAAGACAAAAAATCACTATTCACATCACACGTCTCATTTTTCTCGATTTCTCGAGTTAAACGACTTCAGAAAATTACGAGATTAATTATCGGGTTCTAATATCACAAATCATTCGCAAATAAACTTTCAGATCAAGAATCGAACATTTACAAACAGGTAAACAATCGACTTCAATAAATAGTCGGAAAAAGAAAAATTTTCCAAATATAATTAAATATTCTAAAAAAATTCTATAAATCATATTAATTTATTTAATCATAATTATAAACTCGGTTACTTGTTCAAGACTCAGTTACTAATTCATGCTGACTAGACTCTGCTCGGTTCTAACTTTTAGAAAATAAAAGTTATTAAATTTAAATGAAATTATGATGAACCCATATTTGTGTCCATCTTTTCTTGTTTCTTTCTTGTGTTTTTAGTCTTTATCGAGTCATTATGTGTCTGGGAGGACACGCAAGTCGAGAGATAGTGTGCAGGAGAAGAACAGATAGATGTTGGGCAAATCCGATGGAAAATTGTTGTTGAGATGGCGATACGATGCAAATGGGCATAGGGCTGGAAGCTTGTAGCTGGGCAACATCGAAACATCCTTTCTACAAGTCAGGAAGCACCTCCCCATATCCTTAAGCCAACAGACAGAGTACTCGGAGGAGCCAGGATCGTGGTCAACACCGGAGGCAATTCAGGATGCAGACGATGAAGGGCAAGATGAGAGTCGAGCAGCAGCAGCAGATTTCTTTTCCTTCAAGGAAGAGGATAAGGATCGGATGTTTCCTTTCTTATCCTAGCCGAGCCAAATCATTGAAGATATCTACCACGCAAGGAAAGAATGGTCGTGCATGCGAAGGAAAGAGAGAGAGACGGAGGTTATGATATGCATGGGAAGAATCCTTATTCAACAAGGAAACTTTCCTAAACCCTAGAATCTCATCGCCTATATATATGGCCGACTCTATCATGTAAGAGAGCTCTGCGATTCAGTAGTTTAGATTAGTTCTGCATTCTAGGTTGAGAGAAAGTGAGGAAGAAACAAGTCCTAAGGGCAAATTACTTTAATTTCGTATTTTACTGCTTTAAGTTAGTTGTTGGCGTGAAGCCAAGACCCTGGGTGCTGACTACGCTTTTGGGCAACAACCCCTTTCCAGATTTATGCTAAGTATGCTTTTCTTTATTTGCTTTGTGTTCTTATTTAATATTATGTCTAGCTAAGTTTATTGTTTGGGTTGGATGTAGATGAAGTGATTCTAAATTACTCGTTCTAACTTGTGAGGTCTAATTGAGTTAGTTCGTTAATTTATTTTGTTCCCAAAACACTTAGGATTATATCTAGACTTAATTGATATTGAAGTTGATTGATCACCATCTAGATATTGAGATTAAGTCATTAACAAAAATTGGGATTAACACGAGAGTGTCTTTCATGCCCAAGAAGGTAAAGAGTGTTGGAGAGCAGTCGGTATTGACCTACCTCTTGGCTGTCTTGGGTCTGTTTATTCTTAATGCCTGTTGGGCAGCATCGTTACTGAAGTGTCTTCGTGACTTTGCTGGTCAAGAGAGGAGATCTTGCCTTCTGGTCAAGATCTGTAAAATTTATTAGACATAGGTTAAGTGTGTTTACATCGTGATTTCGTGACCTTAGGGTGTTAACAAATCTTTGCATATCTTTTGTTAATTGAATATCTTTGCACCGATGAACGAGTAAAGAGTAATTAGGATCATGGATTCGAAACCCAATCCAAACTCTTTTGTTATTTGATATTGTTATTTGTTGAGTACAGTTTATTAAGATACTTCATGACAAAAACCCTTTTGTTGAGCAACATCTGAAGAACAGATTACACCAGGTCCCTTGGGTACGATCCCGCTTGCCGCTGACTACTACCTTGTTGGGCAAGAGGTGTTATAAATATTATTTATGCGAAGTGTGTGACGACAGCGTTCCGTCAAATTGGCGCCGTTGCTGGGGACCTGGTTTTAAGCTAGTTTGTTCTTCTAGCTTGTGTGTGAGCACGGTTTATGCCCAAGCCACATCTACGAAGTGACGGAGATCCAAAAGATCACGGTGCTTGCCCGGAAGTGATAGCTAGGAGAAATCGAGCAGAACAACGCAAGAAGAAGAGAGATCCGGAGGAAGGCGTCAACGAACCTTCAGAGTCGCAGAGCTTGACAGACGTTCAGGATACTGAGCAAGAAGTCGAATCTTGCTTAACAGCCAGTTCAGACAGTGAGAAGTCAACATCCAGTTCAGAAGCAAAAACATCAACAATCATGGCAGGAACACCGGAGAGAACCATCCGTCAGATCATGTTCCCTGATAACAAGGGAATCTGACCATCAAGTATCCAGTTGCCCACCATCAATGGCAATTGGGAGCTCAAACACTCGCTGATAGACATACTGCCCAAGTTTAGTGACCATCCTGGAGAAGACCCCCAAACTCATCTTCAAAACTTTGAGATGGCGATTAGCACAGTAAGGAACAATGCCACTACTACTACCAGAAACAATGGGGATAGACAAGGACAAGTTGTTAGGAACGATGCTGAAGTTATGAGGAACCAAGATGCTGCCCAAGACACCTTTCCTGACTACGTAAGGTTGCTCACGTTCCCGTTCTCACTTCTTGACGGGGCACGTGAGTGGCTTTACACCTTGCCAGATGGAAGCATTGATACGTGGAGCAAGATGCAGCAGGCCTTTCTTGACAAATACATACCCGTTGGCCAAATACAAAGTAGGAGGAATGTCATTTCATCGATCAAGATGGGAGGAAGTGAGTCATTATATGACTACTATGAAAGGTTCAAGAAGTTGTTGGCAAGATGTCCTCAACATCGGATTCAGGATATCGATTTGATCGAATATTTCTTGAAGGGATTAAGGGCATCAGAGAGAAAATACATCATTGCAGCGTGTGGAGGAGCCATAGTCGATCAACTACAATCTGAAGTGTTCAAAAAAATAGCTGCCATGGCTGAGCAATCCCGAGATGAAGATGATATCCCAAGAGGGGGGTACGAAGGCAGCAAGGGCAACCAAGACAACTTGGTCAGCACCATGAAAGACTTCATGACCAAGATGTCTGGCCAGAAGGAGGATTTGAAGAAGTAGGTCAATGGCAAGGAAGTTCAAAGAGCTGTGAAGAGATGTGAAGTATGCCAGGCAACATCACATGTCACCTCAGAATGTCCCAGTTGGTTCGTGGAAGAAGGAGAAGAGGTGAAGGTAATAGGTCAGAACCAGCAAGGAGGAGGGCAACAAAGGTTCTAGTATGGCAACAACAATAACTATTGCAATAACTATGGTTATAGGCAGAATCAGCACGAGAACCTGAGGTATGGCAACAACCATTATCAGATACCTCCTGCCCACCAACAACCGCAGTAGCCTGTTGGGCAACAACAACAATATGTACCTCCACCTCAACAACAACCTCAACATCAAAATAATTATGTACCTCCACATTGAGAACCAGCGAAGACGGAATTCATGAAGGAAACCATTGAAAGGTTTACCAACGAGAACCAAAGGCTGAGGAGAGACTTCGAGAACTTCCAACTAGAAAGTCGAGGACAGTCCAACAACCTTTAAGCTCAACTGACTCATATCAACCAAACCTTGTCAAGGTTGGTAGAAGACAAGCCAGGCAGACTTTCTGCCCAGGTAGAGGTCAACAAGGAGCAAGTCAATGCTGTAACGTTGCACAGTGGGAAGAATTTGCCAGAGATGTTGCCCAAGACCCAACCCAAGGAACCAGCTCGAGTAGAGGAAACTAAAATGAGTTCAGGAGATATCAATGACATCTACGAGGAGTTGAAGGCAAAGCGTGAAGAAGGGATAAAGGCCAACAAGAACCCAGTTTGATAATGAGGAGGATGAAGCCTTATTTGATTAAGTAAAGTTGGAGAGATCTAAGCTAGGATTTGACAAAGATGACGTGATGCTGGAATCTTTGCAGGCTGAAAAAGAAGTAGAGGCTTTGGCCAAGAGGACTGTTCCTGGCACTACCAAGGCCAAAATCCCATATCCCAGACGTTTTGCCCGCGATCGTGATCAGAGGGAGTTGGAGGACATGATGGAGGTGTTCAAGAAGGTGGAGATCAACCTATCGTTGTTGATGGCATTGCAATCTATGCCTAAATGCGCAAAATTTTTGCGAGAGATGTGCCAAAAGAAGACAAAGTACCCAGATAATGCCCATTTTCATGTGGAGAATGTGTCAGCCCTAATGAATTCCCAGATCCCGACCAAGAAAAGGGATCTAGACATGTTCGCTATTCCATGCACGATTGGTACTACGTCAATACCCAGGGCGATGTTTGATCTTGGAGCTTCGATAAATGTCATGCCAAGAGCCATATTTGACGAGATGAGTTTTGGACCTCTTTCTCCTACACGTGTTGCCATCCAATTAGCATATTTATCCACAGTCTACCCGGATGGAGTGTTGGAGGATGTGTTGGTCAAGGTGGGGGATCTTCTATTCCTAGCCGACTTCTATGTTCTTGACATGGGAAAGAAAGCAATCAAGAACCCAGTGATCTTGCTCGGGAGGCCATTCTTGAGGACAGCATGTACCAAGATTGATTGTGATACTGGGAAGTTGACAGTCTAAGTAGCAAGAGAAGTAGTAGAGTTCGATGCTTATAGGCAAAATCAAGATGATGCCCTGGAACACCTCAACACCCTCAGTGCATGTGGAAAGCAAGTGGAGACTTTGAATAGCTTAAGTTGTTTCGTCGAAGACAACGAAGATGCAATCCAGGCGGAATTTAACCTAGTTCAGGATCTTGACCAGAATCCTGATCAACATGAGGATAATGAGGAAGATGGTGCTCTGATGCAATTCTACGAAGGAGATAAGTACGAAAGTGAGAAAGATTTTTGGGAAGAGTCAGTTCATGGACATAGCTTCGACTCTAACGATGAGGACTACTCCACGGACGAAGAGTTGGAGAATTACGTGTTTGAAAACATCTTTGGAGATGATGGAGATCAGGATGTAGGGGAACAAAAACCCCTTGATGAGTTTGATGAGGAACTTGAGGAGTTACCCCATGATGAGACCGAGGAGTTAGTAGAGGAATTTTGGCAAGAAACAGTTCTTGAGGAGGATGCCAGCTTGCAAACAGAAGAGGATCTTGCCCAGAACGAAGAGCCAGTAGATGTAGAGGAATGCAGTTACACCAGGGTCCCGGGCAACATCCAGCCTCAGGGGTTTGAACCACTCAATATCCCTGAACTAAAACCGGAGAACAGGTTGGTGCCATCATTGCAAAAAGCACCTACTTTGGAATTGAAGCCCTTGCCCAAGCACCTGAAATACATCTACCTTGGCAAGAACGAGACCTTTCCCGTGATCATATCATCAGAGTTATCGAGCATGGAGGAGATCAGAGTTGGTGAGGTGCCGAGCAAGTACAAGGAGGCAATAGGATGGACGTTGGCCAACATCAAGGGCATTAACCCTTTGGATTGTGTTCATCATATCTTGCTCGAGGAGGATGCTGCCCCAGTAAGAGATCCACAACGAAGATTGAACCTAGCCATGAAAGAAGTGGTTATGAAGGAGATACTTAAGCTTCTTGACTTAGGGATCATCTACCCCGTCTCCGACAGCCGGTGGGTGAGCCCCGTGCACGTGGTGCCCAAGAAGTCAGGAATCCAGGTGGTCGAGAATGACAAGAACGAGATGGTGGCCATGAGACTACAAACTGGATGGCGAGTGTGTATAGATTACCGGAAGCTCAACCAAAAGACGAAGAAGGATCACTCTTATTTTTCATTTTTCTTTACAAAATTGCCCATTTCTTAGTTTAACTCGAGTTTTCATTAATCAAATTTCATTACTTGATAACTTTTACATATTAACTCGGATTCAAGAATTTTTAAAAGTCACTCTAGTTATTTTTACTTCATCTTCATCAGAAAATCATCATATTAATCAAAACTAACATGAAACATCAAGAATCATTAACTTCATTATCTTATTTGGTTCGAATTTCTCAAGGAAAAATCCATCAAAATTCATTCTTCTAATTCTTCTTATTTCATCTTCCTTAAATCATCAAATTAACTCATCATCTATACTTTTATCATCAAGAACATCACAAAATCATCAAGTTCTTCATATATATATATATATATATATATATATATATATATATATATAAATTTTTCGGCATTTTAAAAAAAATAACAAATAATTTCCTTTCTTCAATTTTATTCTTATTATTATTATCTCATTTTCCATCATCAAATCCATCTACAAACATCAACATACAATTCTCTAAATTTTCATCAAAATTTTCGGTACACACATACATATATACTTCATCATTTTTCTCAATCAATCAAACATATAGAGACTCTTAGATCATATTCTAAAACACAAATATATCATCAATTTCAACCAAGAACATCAACATGAAAATTCTCAATTTCACCTAAAAATTTTCGGTACATATAGGGAAAAAATAATCAAGATTTTAACCTCTATTTACATACAAGAATTCATACAATGTATGGCAAGAAAGGAATTGGAGGAAATTTCAAAATAAGCAAAGGGATGCGCAGGAGCTTCAGAGACAGTGCATTATTCCGATTGTTGTGAGCAGTAGTAAGGATCCTAAAATAGCTCGCTTATTGCCATAACTGTGTAAAGGCTGTGAACTTGAGAGGCTGAGATTGTGTGGATGCTGTAGATATGCTGTTCATGCCCAATGGTGAAATAAAATAACTTTATTTACCAAAAAAAAAAAAAAAAATCATACAAGAAATTAAGATGAAACTAAAACCAAATATCATCAAAATCATCAACTACACATATATATACTCCTCAACTTCTTCAAGAAAAATATTAGGAATTTCATACTCTTTAAATTTTTAATTAATCATGCTTTTATATCATTCAAAATCATTAACAACATCTTGAATTCATATATCAAGAATCAAAATAAAAAATCCTCAATTTTTAAGGCTCATTTCCATCGATTTTTTCATCACAATTAAGAGGGACATTTCTTCTTATTTAAGTAATCATATTCAAACTCTTAGATTAATTTCTAGAACACAAAACCATCATCAAATTCAAGCGAAGAACAACAACATGAAAATCCCTAAAAATCTTCATAATCTTCGGCATTCATACATATATACATATCTCAAATTTTTCTCTTTCAATTATCATACACTTAAACACAAAAGAATAATGTTGATCATGCTAGAAATCAAAAATTAAAACTCCTCCTATATCTTCACTAAGATCGGCGGTTTTAGGGGAAGGGAGAATCAAGTTTCAAACTCAAAATTTTCAAGAACAAACCTTGTCAAGCTTCCATTTATAAGCCTAAAAAACAAGCTAGAATCGAGTTCCTTCCATGGCACAAAGCTACCGAAAATGAAAGAGAGAAAGGAGGATGAATTCTAGTCTCAAATCGATCACAAGGATGAGAGGATTGCGAATACCTTAACGATCAAGTCATTGGATGCTCGGAAGTGATCTTCTTGGAGATTGAAAGCTTGAAACTTAAGCTCTAGTGGAAGAGAGAGAGATGGTGTGTGTGTGTGTTATTGCCGAGAGAGAGAGAGAGAGAGAGAGAGAGAGAAGAGAGAGAGGTCTGTGGGAGAGAGAGAGTAGAGAGAGCATTAGAGAGAATGATTTAAGAGAGAGAGCATGAGAGAGAATGGAGAGAAATGAGAGTAGATTAGGATTTTAATTTAGTTTTAGTTGCACCCGATAGTAAAAAACGAGATAAAATTTTCGCTGGAAGAAAAAGTTATCTAGTGCAATTTAACCCTAATTTCTCATTAAACTGTCAAAAGATTTAAGACGCACCACGACTCTTTCTCAACGTCGGAATACTCTTTACTTCGTCTCAAACTTCACCAAATAAATCAAGAAATCTAAAAATCAAACTTTTAAAATGAAATTACGAGAAACGAAGAAAAAGTCGGATTTCACTATTCATATTAGGGTGTTGTGGACCTTCAACTGAATTTTCTCTCAGACTATCTCTGTCGGTTCTCAAATCTATCTAAGAGCTTCCAGAATCATTTCTAGACTTAAAAGATGCTAATTAGACGAAATTCTGAAAAGTTCGATAAATAGCAAAAACTCGAGAAAAGTTATTATTCATCCAAAAACAGAACTTCTCAGAATTTTCCGAAATTCACAATCAAACTCAAACTCATATAATCATGCTCAATCAATTCATCACACAATCAATTCGGATAACCAAAACGATAAAACTCACGTAAAGTCATTCAAGGGCATTTTAGTAATTTCACGAGAAAATTTATTTTCTCGAAAATTTTTATCACACAAAGGCACATAATTAAGGAACATAAGTTCAATTAAGACGAACTTAAAGACTTATAAAAGATCGAGGTATTATATTTTACATCCATTTGATAGATCTTGATCTCGTGATATGCTGCGTGGGCTAGGAATATCCTAATTGCTTACAAACGAACAACTAGGGAAATGAGTAAAACGTTTAAATTGCTTTGTGAGTTTTGTGTGAATTTATCTGTTCTATTTATCTGAGATGGTGATGATGTGATATGCTTGTCGAGTTGCTTATATGAAAATGAGTATGAGAGACTTTTGAAAAATCCCGAAGAGTTTGCTTGATTGAGATAGCATAATATTAATCGCCGAGAAATATATTTATACCGATGAACTTAGAATAGAGTTGAATTAGAATCTTTGAACCTAGAATTGCTTCTAAGGTCACTGAGATAGGGTAAGAACTTATCCGAGAATTGAGAAGAGTAATGAGGAGTTAATCCTTAAAGGATTAATATACGGATTAATAACCCGTTTAAATTCCTTTGAGATTTAAAAGACTAAATGATCGAGTTCGTTAATCTTTTAATTGAGACGTGAAATAGGATTGAGATGATATAGTATCAAAAGTGAGACGAGAAGAGGTTAGACTCGTTTATAGCATAAAAAGAAATTAATACGAATCGTTTTATCCGGAAAATCTTTACGATCGGATAATTAATACCCGTAACGACACGACGAAGACACTCTTCAATTTCCAAGACTAATTGCCATAATTATGTCTTATGCATGGCATTACCAAAAGTAGCATGCAAACTACATCAATCACCTATCCATCAATCACTTTAGATAATTACAACTTCCAACATTACACTTTATTCTTGTTGTTGGATTTCAAATTCATTCATCTAGTGCTAAGTAGGAAGACTTCATTCATCACACTCCATCTCTCTCTCTCATTCGAACACTCTCTCCCAAGAAGAAGAAAAATAAAGCACTCTCACTCTCAACTCTCCCTCACTCTCGGCAATCTCTCAACCACACACATACATTTGATTTTTATTACATGCAACCATGTATTCAAACTCCTCATCCATGGAAATGAAGTAGAAAGCATCATCCTCCATCCATTCTATTCATATCTTCAAGAAAAGGTAAATATCCTTCAAGTTCTTGAAGATAAATTCAATAATCATCCTACATTTTCTTCATTTTGGCTCTTAAGCCCTAAAAGAGATGGGTGATTAACTTCATGTTATTCTTTTCTTTGAGGATTCAAGAAGACTTCTTTCTTCCCTTTAAGTCCAAGCTTTGAAGCTCCATTTTCCATCCATTTCAATTCCAAGAGCCAAGGAAAAGAATTCCATTTAAATTAAAGTATGGTATTCATTTGATTAACTGTAAATATGTATATCTCTAAGTCCTAAAAGAAAGAAGCTATGCATGCATGTTATTTAATTTATGTTTAGGAAAACTTAGGATGTGCATGTGATAATTGAGTGAGAAGAAATCGTTAGGAGAATCGAACATTAGGTTTCAATCGGTGAATTAAGAGAAGAAAAAGAATTTAAAACCCTAAAATCTTGATAAATACCGAAAATGTTAAACAAAATAGGAAAAATATGAATTCTTTGAGTTATTGATATTTTGATGCTTGATTTGTTATTTTTATCATGTTGAGAATGAGATTATATGCATGAAGAATTGAGAAATAAATTACAAAAAAAAGGGCATAAATGCCGTGTATTATGATGAAAAATGGAGAAATTATTTGTAATGCCCCGTAAATTCCTTACGATCTTAAAATTTTAAAGTTAATTAAATAAATGGCTTTGCATGCCTAAGTTTACGATTTTGAATTCTAAGACTAACGGTCGAATCCGTTTCTGAAAATAAATTACGGAAGTCAGCTAGACGACTACTGTATTTAGGGTTAGCGCATACGAAAAGTTTTTAGTTCGTGAACTCAGAAAGGAAAACCGTCTGAGTTTTACATTCACGAAATCGCGATACAAACTCGCCCGAGAAAGTTCGTTTTTATGATTTTCCGGACGAAACTCGGACTGTGTCATCCCGAGTTTTTGTCAAAATAATTTTTGTAAATTTAATTTCCGATTAAGTTTCGTACGTTAAAATTTTCGGTCGAATCGGATCGCGATGATTTTGTGCCGAGCAACGTTTTTCATCAAACATTTTCCGTAACGTCGGATCGCGCCGGAAAAGCGCGTATTTTCTTCTCCCTCTCTCTCCTTGACCGACATTACCCTACTCACTTTAGAGGATATTTTCATTTTATAATGTTAATTAGAGGACACCTATTGTATTACTATTGTAACTTTACACCTCTTATACTTTATATCATTTTGTTAATACAAATTAAAACATCACCTCTCCCTCCCAACACCCCAAAATCGGCAGCCATACCACTCCTCACTCCCATCTTCAATCTTTCATCCTCCATTGAAGAAACCTTCAAGAACTCCAAGAAGAAAATCACAAGTCTTGATTCATCCATCCAAACTTAACACTTTCTTCATTAATTAGCAAGGTAATCCTCTCCTCTATATTTCTATCCATCCATCTTCTTCTTCTTTTCATTTTCTTCTTTTGATCGAAAATTAGAGTATTGAAATAGATGATTAGATCTTGGATTAATGAAATTGGATGTGTTAGATAGGTTAATTAGGGTTTAAAATTTAACAAAAATAAGAACCCTAATCTATATGTTTATACCGAAAATTTTAGGGATTTTGTAGGGTTTTTGGATTTCTTCAATTAATGATAAATTCATGCTTAAGAGATGCTTAATTAGTGATTAGAACAAAGAGGAATCGAAAGCCCCATGTTTTGTGAAAATTTGATTAGGGTTTGAGTATGATTTTGGGGATTTATGCATGTTAGTTTGAAATTGGATTGCAATTGATTAATTGTTGTTATAATAGGATGATTAGTGGATAAATGGTGTTAATTGGAGAAGAAAATCACTCTCTTATCCTTAGTATAAATACCGAAATTATCTAAGAAATTAGGGGATTTCATATGTTTGATTTAATTGATGAATTGATGATGGAATTATGTTGTTGTTGGTGTTAGTTGTTAATAGGAATTTAATTAGATTTTTCTAAAAATCTTTATCGGAATGTAAGAGATGAAGAACAAGTTATAAGTGGAAATATAGTGATGGTATGAAATGATTGCATGCATAGAAGTGATTCTCGTTAGATGTAGATTAATGTCGTAAAATTTGAACGGAATCCGACAACTTTGAAAATCGCGTAAGAGACGAACAATTAGTCGTAACTAATAACCGAGAAGTCGAATGAGAATTCTAATTTGATATTATTGTCTATGATGGACTTGAGAACAACTTTCTAGTTGACGTCATGAGTTTTCGAGCTAATATAAAATGAGCTATAGTGATAGTCGAGAACTAGAACGCGATTTGAATAACTTGTTGGTTTAGTAATTGTTAGTTGAAAGCCGACGTTTAGAACGTCGTGCTATTGAACGAGTTTTGAGAAGGAGTTCGTCACGTGCGGGAGTACGTGATGACTGCCTTGAGGGTCCAGTTTCTAAAGAAATCGAATGCGAGAGCTTAGAACGAACCTAAGACGTTATACGTCGAATCTATCGAGCAACTAGGGTTTTCGCGGCAGTTTTTTTGCGACCCTCGCCAGAAACTGTAATAACTTTTAGCTCGTTTATCGGATTTGTGATCCGTAAATTGGAGCGTAAACTAGATATCCCAAACTTTCCAACGGTATAGGGCTCATCCCCTGTTTCCAAATCCTCTGTTCTGGACAGCCTCCAGAGTCACTGTATTGCGCAGTGAAATTCCAGTTTCAAGAGTCAAGTACAAGGCCTTGAGTGATAAAACCAGTCGAGATCTTATCTTTTATCCGTTCAAGTAAAGAAGTAGTAAGCGAGAAATTTCATAAGTCGTTTAAAGAACTAAAACGTAATTCTCCTAAGTTGATTCTTTCCAACTTAGTTCCTTATAATCTTTTAAGTCGTAACGAGCTACCGACTACCCTCTCTGCTGACCTAAGAGTCGAGTATGAGACCTTCCGAGTTCTAAACGGGATTAGTACGAGTCTCGTTCCCGTTTAAGTAAAATGAAACTAGTAAGCGTGCAAATGCCTAAAGAATGAAACAGCTAAAACCTATTTCGATTCTTTTTGATCGATTTTTTTTTACGACCCGTTTTTAAGTATTATTATTTTACGATGAAGGAGGAAGCCAGCTGTAGAGAAAGGACGGAAGATCCGAAGTTTGGAAGCTAGTGCTTTTAGTTCTGTATATCGAGGTGGGCTTTTATATACAAAATAAAACGAGCAATGGTTGGAAAATCTTTCTTTATCGCTTTGATATCTGTGTTTTCAAAGTGATATTATGGCATGAACTGTTTTATGTTTTTATGTGAGTTCTCTTGTACCTATCTGAGTCAACATTCGTGTTTTCCAGATTTAGAGTTAATCTAACTAGGTTAACTAACGATCGGCTCTGAGTTAGCTGCTAAGTGCTTTCCAGAGTTAGTGCACTTTGTAACCTGTGGTGTATGTGATATCGTGTTGAGGGGTACCAGCCACGGCGAATGAGAATTGGTCAAGATTGAACATAGCATACCAGAAAATGCTCGGCCGAGTAAATTGTGAAAATCAGTCAGAAAATGTTTAGTAGACACGTGCCTTCTTTCAATAAAACCCCGATGTGCTACAATTATGAAATTCCATATTTATCTATACTTATGATTATGATTTCGGCATTGTGCCCACTAAGTACGTTTGTACTTAGCCCTGCATTGCTTTCTAAATGTACAGGTTGAAGCGACGGTTAGCGGCGACGGTTGATGTTGAGTTGAAAGATAGGATGCTTTAGTTAGAACTCTTCCGCTGCAGAACTCTGAATCTTTTGAGATGTATCTTTTGAACAATACACTGTAGTTTAAGTCTGTAAATATGAACTTAGTTTCTACTGTGTACTTTTGTCGAGTAATCCGTAGCGATTAACTCCTTCTCTTATATTCAAGTCTTGTTCATGGTTTATTGATGCCTTTCATGTATGTTTAGTCAGTTAGCCCCCTTCTTCCCCGCTTCTTTAATCCAACCCCAGTCGCACCCCGGCTTCTGCCGTCCCTCGGGATTTGGGGCTGTGACAGAGTGGTATCAGAGCAGAGGTTCGTCTCTTACTCTGACTATGAGTCAATCTTCTAGTTCGAGTCAATTTTCTAGAATGAGTTATTCTTTCAGTAATACCACTAAGTGGTAACGGAGCAGTAAGTTGTTTCCTGCTCTGGTTATGAGTCATCTCTTTCTAATACGAGTCATTCCTTTAAGTAATATCACAGAGTGGTATTTTTATGCAAGTCTTCCTTCGAGAAATAGTATAGGATATTTGTTTGTACTCTATATCGAGTCTTCTTTCGAGTCATAAGACAGGGTATTTGTGTATACTCTGGATCAGAATCGTCTTTCCAAGTATAAGATGAGAGTTAGACTACAATACTAAGATTGAGAACATAGATGTCAACTCAACCGCCCGCTACGTCGACTCAACGAGGAAAAGGAAATAATTTTATGATGAGATTTCTTTTAATTAAGAAATTTATTGAACAAGTATTCAATAAAAATTGAGAATGAGAATGAGTTGTGTTTTAAAAATAAGAATTTTACAGAAGTATAATTTTTATACTCTATGTGATTATGCGATAGTACAAGTACTATCTTATGTGAAATTATTTGCGCAATGATTTCTTTTTTATGAAAAATTATGCGGATACAAGAATATAGTCGGATTTTAGGGATTTTTCCCGGTTCAATGAGAACGTAGACTTGAAACCTAAGAACTTTCCGGTTCTTCGAGAATTTAGACGTTTTTAAGAAACATTGTTTTGGTTTGATTTCTAAAGGAGATCCCCAACGCGAGAAGGACTTCTACTGATGAATGTCACGTGCGTTGAGTGACATGAATAAAGGTTCGGCAAAGTCGAACTTGTTTTCTGAAAAAAAATTTCCTGCGAGGAAAATAAAATAAAAATGATTCGATAAATCATGTTAGTAAACGAAGGGAACGATTAGACGTTCGAGAAGCTTTCGGCTTCGAGTAAAGAAAAATATGAACGAGACGACGAAAATCGAGTAAATTGAAATCAAAGTTAAGCGAAATAAGTGAACGTTACTTACATGTAAGTAATGTAAATGACGTCTTTTCGTGACACGTCATCTCTTTTTTCTTCTCGTTTCGTGTTTCAATAGGGTTTGCCTTGATCGAACTCTACGAAGAAAATCGTATAAATTATTAGGAGTCGAGCGCGAAGCTTGATTATTTTTTTTCCATCGATCGCCCGATTCCAGCGACGACAACTGGAACTTAGTTTTCCAGGAAATTATCCTTAAGTTATATTTCCATTTTTCTTATGGAATTAAATTCCATTTTTCGTCTTGATTGACGACTACAACTAGTACGAATACCAAGAGTCGTAAACGACAAAATTTCTTGTAAATGGATGTTACTTTTGAATAAGTAACATGAACGAAGTAGATATGCTTTGTTTTAATAAGTGAAAGTCGTTAAAAAAAATTAATGAGTAAGAAAGAAAAGAAGAAATAAAAAGGAATAAAAAAGTGGTGAAATAAAGAATGAAAATAAAATCTTTAATTTTATGAATGTATATATATATGTTTTTTAGTGCAATTTCTGGAATTGCTAGAAGTCTCGATAAGTGGTTGACTTAAGTGATGATGTTACAATTGAATAAGGGATATTCATTTTGTAATTTATGTTTTCGTTGAGATAAGTTATTTTTCCCTACCTGTTACTGATCCGTGTTTCCCTAAAACTTTTGTAGGATGGCTAGGGTTCACGTTACGGCTCGGAAGAGCCAGCCTTTGGCCTCGTGCGAGCGCACCATAGTTGACATGTTGCAGGATGAGTACTACGAGTTTGAGGTAGACTATGGAGAGGAGGACGTAGGACAGATTGTCAGCAACTTTTCTTCCGCCTACTACCCAGTACGACACTTGATCCGGGAGAGTCATGCAATCACAGACCTGATCGTACACTTACCGGATGAGTGGCGCGGATGGGCGCACCGGGTAGCGTGGTACTTTTTAGGGATCCTAGGCGACGGCACTAAGCCGACCGGCAACTACGCCGGGTTTGCCCTGTTCGTACACAGGAGGTTCTTCGAGAGCAGGTTTATGTTCCCAGTCCCTTTTGAGCCACACCTTCCCTACAGTCACTTTCCAGCCGAGATGGAGCTTGAGCAGCTTGACTTAGACCCTGAGTACTCTGCTCTGTTGGAGTTGCCACCAGACGGTGTACTGGTTGAGGAGTCTGACGTTGAGTTAGAGCAGCCAGAGGAGGACGAGGAGACAGTAGTTACACCAGAGCCACCGCCGATTGGACAGCAGATCGAGGAGTTGATCCCAGGCCCGAGATTCGTGGAGGTTGACGCTGAGACAGCCGCGCTGTTGGGGTTGTTTTCACCTTTTGTGCCAGACGTTTGTGTTAGGGTCAGGGGACCGTTAGAGACGAGACTGTACAGGGAGGGGCCAGACCACCGAGAGATCGACGCGGAGCTCGCCGCCATGTTAGAGCTGCCTTCTCCACTTACTCCACTCGAGGAAATCTGCGCAAAGTGGGGAGTAGTACGAGAGCAGATGGAGGCAGGACCGTCCAGGGTCCGTTCTAGGGAGGACTTCGAGTCAGGTTCGGGTTCAGGTTCAGTTCATGAGCACCTTCTTCCCCTGAAGAAGCGTGCGATAGAGGCCAGCGAGGACTACTTGGTTTCTGACTTGGAGGAGACCGTTTCAGAGGCACCCTCGCCCACCCTGCTTACACTTGACGACGGTTCTACTTTGAGGGTGGACGAGGCACTCCAGCTTGTTTTTGGTTTTGAGTCCGAGGAGGAGGACCCTGAGGAGGATCCTGAGGAGGATCCGGAGGAGGATCCGGAGGAGGACCCAGAGGAGGGTTGTTAGGGTTTTGCAGACCATAGGGGGGTAGTTTTGGACTCATACTGCAGTTTAGTCGAGCAGAGCGTAGTAGACGCGGGTAAATATCAGTAGTAGTAGTAGCTCTTTTGTCCTATATAGAGTCGGATTAGTAACTAGTTAGTTTTGTAGTACTCTAGCGGATACGAAATTTTATGAATCGTTTCCATTCTAGTACTTTAGTAGATACGGAGTGCAGCTTGTTAGTGCACCCGGTAAATAGTAGGCAGTCAGCCTAGTTTAGACTAATAGTAGTCTAACCCTTTTTGTATAAGTCCTCGTTGGAGGCAGAATTAATATTCTTTTTGATGAATATATATATACATGACCCGTGAAGAGGGTTTTTAATCAAGAAAATTTCTTATGAATCGAGTAATTAAAATCAAATTGTCAAATGAAATCGTGTAACGAGGAATCAAGTTTAATTCGAAAGCTAAAAGATTAATGAAATAATATCGAAGTTATGTTCGATATGTTGTTCTGTGAGCTTGATTAAGTCGAGAACGAGCTAGTAAGTACTAAGTGTAATTAACAAAAAAAAACTAATGAGAATTTCAATTTTTCCTTAGACTAAAGAAAATGCCGCCGAGAAATGTTAACAACCGGAGAGGTCGAGGACCTGGAAGGCCGAGAGGACGTGGTAGACGTCAGCCGGAAAATAACCAAGAACAAGAATATGAGCAGAAGGCCACCCCATCCCCATCTCCATCCCCATCACCACCCCCATCACCACCACCTCCACCACCGCCCCGTAGAGATATTGAGGATCTCTTCCTCAAGAGGAACCCTCCATTGTTCAATTGAACTGGTAGCCCTAGCGATGCTGAGCTATGGGTGAGATCTACTGAGAAAATTTTTAAGCTCCTCAGATGCACTGATGAGGAGAGAATGCTTTGTGTCGCATTCCAACTGACGGGATCGGCAGATTACTGGTGGGAAGCAAGACAGAAGGTGATACCCGCAGAGCATCTGGCTCGTTTTTCATGGGAAGAGTTTAAGGAGATCTTCTTTGACAAGTACGTCCCCAAGACGTATAGGGCATAGAAAGAGGCCGAGTTTTATAATCTGAAGCAGGGAAAGCTGACCGTGTCAGAATATGATGCCAAGTTCTGCGAGCTATCAAGGTATGCGCCGGTATTGATGGACACCGAGGAGAAGCTATCTAAGAAATTTCAGGGAGGTTTACGACATGAATTGGGAATCGCTTTGGCTAGTCATGGAGGACTAGGCTATACAGATATACTGGGAAGAGCACTGGAAATGGAGGCCGTCGTGCCTGATGAGAAAAAGATTGTACCAACTGCGTCAGCACAAGCACAGAGTCAGAACCGAGGCTACTACAACAACAATAGTAGCAACTACCAGGGCAAGAGGAAATGGAACGGAGGATGTAGCGGAGGCTACAGTCAGGGTTTCAACAACCAGGGAGGTCCGAGGAAGGGCTATCAGCAGCCTGGCAACAACAACAACAACAACAACAACAACAACAACAAGAGGCCGTGGCAGGGAAACAACCAATCGGGGTTGTTCATTCAGGGGAATAAGCAGAACTCGCCATGGAAGGAAAATAATCAGCAGAACCAGCCGCAGGGGCAACAAAGAAACTTTAACCAAGGAGCGAATAACCCAGGGAGGGTTACCATTCCTGTCTGCCCGAAATGCAACCGAGCCCATCCCGGAGTCTGCCAGATAGGCACCCCCAACTGTTTCAACTGTGGACAGAAGGGGCACATGAAAAAGGACTGCCCTAAACCGCTTCAAGCAGTACCCCTCCGAGCCATCCAAGCACAGCCGCAACAACCGCCAATGAACCAACAACAGTTTCAGCAGCATGCACAGCAGCAACAGAATGCGAGGGCATGCGCTATCAAACAGGGCGGTCAGCGCAAAGGAAAAGGAAATCTAGCAGGTATGGGAAAACTCCACAATCTAGCAGCCCATTAAGATACTGTTTGATACTGGCGCATCGCATTCTTTCATTGTTGGCTCGTGTGCCGATAACTTAGACATCAGACCTGTAAGAGCTGCACAATCTATGAGAGTAGCCACACCTTCAGGAGAGATCACTACTTCCACGCATGTTTGCTCTAACCTAGAACTAGAAATCGGAACTCATAAGGTTATAGCGAACAACTTAAATGTTATGATAATGTGGGACGTAGATATAATCCTAGGAATGAATTGGTTGTCAGAGAATTACGCCACAATTCTCTGCAACGAGAGAAAAATCTCTTTTCAGCCGCCGGGTAAAGAACCGACCGAATTCCACGGAATTTCCATGGGTAGAGGCGTACCAATTATATCAGCCCTTCAAGCCACCAAAATCATGAAGAAGAAAGGTACCACAACCTATCTTGTATACCTAGTCGGAGAGCTAGGAGCCGAGAAGACCATTCAGGACGTAAAAGTCATGAATGAATATGAAGATGTTTTTCCAGAAGTGCTACCAAGATTGCCACCAGATCGTCATGTAGACTTCACAATCGATTTAGAACCATGAGCAGCTCCTAAGTCTAAAGCCCCATATAGGATGGCACCGAAGGAACTGGAAGAACTCAAAATCCAGTTACAGGAATTACTAGATCTTGGTTTTATCAGGCCAAGCGTCTCACCTTGGGGAGCACTAGTGCTATTTGTTAGGAAAAGGGACGGATAGATGAGAATGTGCATCGATTACCGAGAACTGAACAAGATAACGCTCAAGAACAAATATCCTCTGCCAAGGATTGAGGATCTGTTTGATCGGCTCAAGGGTGCAGGAGTCTTCTCCAAGATAGATTTGAGGTCAGGGTACCATCAGCTCAAGATCAAACCTGAAGATGTACCGAAGACCGCTTTTAGAACCCGATATGGCCATTATGAATTTTTAGTAATGCCATTTGGTTTAACCAACGCTCCAGCCGTATTCATGGACCTTATGAACAGAGTCTTCCACCCCTACTTGGACAAATTTGTTTTAGTATTCATCGACGACATCCTCGTTTACTCTAAGAATAAAAAGGAGCACGAGGAACATCTACGGATAGTGTTGGAAACTCTAAGAACTGAGAAACTCTACGCCAAATTCAGTAAATGCGAATTTTGGCTGAAGGAAGTTATGTTCCTTGGACACATAGTATCGGCAGAAGGAATCAAGGTGGATCCAGCTAAGGTAGAAGCAGTGCACAACTGGAAGTCGCCAACGAGTCAGAACGAGATCAAAAGTTTCTTGGGATTAGCCGGTTATTACAGAAGGTTTATCGAGGGATTCTCTACGATCGCTCGCCCGATGATGCAGCTACTCAAGAAGGGTACTAAATTTAAATGGACAGATGAGTGTGAGAAGAGTTTCCAAACTGTTAAGGAGAAGTTAACCACAGCGCCAGTACTAGCACTTCCAGACACAAACAAAGAATATGTGGTTTACACAGATGCATCGAAAAATGGATTAGATTGTGTCTTGATGCAAGAAGGACGAGTGATAGCTTACGCTTCACGACAACTTCGACCTCACGAAGTTGAGTACCCAACCCACGATTTAGAACTCGCAGCCGTAGTGCATGCGTTAAAGATTTGGAGACACCATCTCTATGGTGTAAGAGTTGAAATATTCACCGATCACAAGAGCCTGAAGTACTTTTTCGAGCAAAAAGAACTGAACATGAGACAAAGAAGATGGCTCGAATTAGTCAAAGATTATGAATGTGGAATTAAGTACCATCCAGGAAAGGCTAATGTGGTAGCAGACGCATTTAGTCGCAAGGCACCAACGAAGTTAGGATGTCTTTTTGTAGAAGAAGGAACTTTAGTACGAGAATTCGAGAAGATGGATATTAGAGTGCTTGACACGCCAGCTACGATAATAAGTCAGATCGCAGCATTAGAAGCTACACCAGATTTAAGAGAAAGAATCATCAGTGCTCAAAGAAAATACGAGTCAATGGAAAAGTTACGAGTGAGGATAAGAACAGATAAACCTGAAGGATATTCTGAAGCTCCAGACAATGCGATACTTTATGAAGGCAAGATTTGTATTCCTGACGACGACAGCGATTTGAAGAACGAGATCTTGAGTGAGGCTCACGATACGCCTTACACAGCACACCCAGGAAGTACAAAATGTACCAGGATTTGAGAGGAAACTTTTGGTGGAACGGAATGAAACGAGACGTTGCCTCGTTTGTAGAAAGATGCCTAGCATGCCAGCAAGTCAAGGCTTTACACCGACGACCATATGGATTGCTACAACCATTGGGTATCCCAGAATGGAAATGGGAAGGCATAGCTATGGACTTTGTCACAGGCTTGCCTAAGTCGAGAAGAGGAAACACAGCGATTTGGGTGATAATAGATAGGCTTAGGAAGTCAGCACACTTCTTACCGATTAAGATTACAAATGGATCAGAGAAACTAGCTCAGTTATATGTCAGAGAGATTGTACGTCTGCATGGAATACCGAAGGTCATAATATCAGATAGAGATGCCAAATTCACCTCGAGATTTTGGATTACGATGCAGAAAGAGTTGGGAACAGAGCTTAATTTCAGTACATCATTTCACCCACAAACAGATGGGCAGTCAGAGAGAATGATTCAGATTTTGGTCGATATGTTGAGGACAGTAGTTTTGGACCGAGGCGCGAATTGGGAAGAAATTCTACACTTAGTCGAATTCACCTACAACAACAGCTATCAGGCCACGATAGGAATGGCGCCATTTGAGGCTTTGTATGGGAGGAAATGTAAATCGCCGCTTTATTGGGACGAAGTAGGTGAGAGAAAGAACCTAGGCCCAGATGCGATAAACGAAATGATTGAGATAGTTCGGCAGATTCGAGATAGAATGAAAAGTTCCCAGAGCCGACAGAAGTCTTATGCTGACGATCGTCGAACCAACCTTGAGTTTGAAATAGGAGATAAAGTTTTTCTTAAGATATCCCCGACCAAAGGAATCCTTAGGATCGGAGTTAATGGTAAGCTAAGACCCAGGTTTATAGGACCTTATGAAATCCTCGAGAGAATAGGATCCATCGCCTATAGATTGGCCTTACCGCCAAGTCTAGGAAGCGTTCATAATGTTTTTCACGTTTCTCAGTTGAGAAAATATGTTTACCATCCTAAGCACGTCATTAGTCAGCAAGACGTAGTTCATGAATCTGACCTAAGCTATGAAGAGAAGCCGATATCGATTTTGGATAGAAAAGTTCAAGAATTAAGAACCAAATTGATACCAATAGTTAAAGTGCTTTGGAACCACCACGGGCAAGAAGAAGCCACGTGGGAACTCGAGGAGAAGATGAAGGAGCGATATCTTCATCTTTTTGCAGAAGGTAAGAAAATTTCGGGACGAAATTTTTCGTAAGGGGGGTAGGATGTAATGCCCCGTAAATTCCTTACGATCTTAAAATTTTAAATTTAATTAAATAAATGGCTTTGCACGCCTAAGTTTACGATTTTGAATTCTAAGACTAACGGTCGAATCCATTTCTGAAAATAAATTACGGAAGTCAGCTAGACGACTACTGTATTTAGGGTTAGCGCGTACGAAAAGTTTTTAGTTCGTGAACTCAGAACGAAAAACCGTCTGATTTTTACATTCACGGAATCGCGATACGAACTCGCCCGAGAAAGTTCGTTTTTATGATTTTCCGGACGAAACTCGGACTGTGTCGTCCCGAGTTTTTGTCAAAATAATTTTTGTAAATTTATTTTCCGATTAAGTTTCGTACGTTAAAATTTTCGGTCGAATCGGATCGCGACGATTTTGTGCCGAGCAACGTTTTTCGTCGAACGTTTTCCGTAACGTCGGATCGCGCCGGAAAAGCACGTATTTTCTTCTCCCTCTCTCTCCTTGACCGACATTACCCTACTCACTTTAGAGGATATTTTCATTTTATAATGTTAATTAGAGGACACCTATTGTATTACTATTGTAACTTTACACCTCTTATACTTTATATCATTTTGTTAATACAAATTAAAACATCACCTGTCCCTCCCAACACCCCAAAATCGGCAGCCATACCACTCCTCACTCCCATCTTCAATCTTTCATCCTCCATTGAAGAAACCTTCAAGAACTCCAAGAAGAAAATCACAAGTCTTGATTCATCCATCCAAACTTAACACTTTCTTCATTAATTAGCAAGGTAATCCTCTCCTCTATATTTCTATCCATCCATCTTCTTCTTCTTTTCATTTTCTTCTTTTGATCGAAAATTAGAGTATTGAAATAGATGATTCGATCTTGGATTAATGAAATTGGATGTGTTAGATAGGTTAATTAGGGTTTAAAATTTAACAAAAACAAGAACCCTAATCTATATGTTTATACCGAAAATTTTAGGGATTTTGTAGGATTTTTGGATTTCTTCAATTAATGATAAATTCATGCTTAAGAGATACTTAATTAGTGATTAGAACAAAGAGGAATCGAAAGCCCCATGTTTTGTGAAAATTCGATTAGGGTTTGAGTATGATTTTGGGGATTTATACATGTTAGTTTGAAATTGGATTGCAATTGATTAATTGTTGTTATAATAGGATGATTAGTGGATAAATGGTGTTAATTGGAGAAGAAAATCACTCTCTTATCCTTAGTATAAATACCGAAATTATCTAAGAAATTAGGGGATTTCATATGTTTGATTTAATTGATGAATTGATGATGGAATTATGTTGTAGTTGGTGTTAGTTGTTAATAGGAATTTAATTAGATTTTTCTAAAAATCTTTATCGGAATGTAAGAGACGAAGAACACGTTATAAGTGGAAATATAGTGATGGTATGAAATGATTGCATGCATAGAAGTGATTCTCGTTAGATGTAGATTAATGTCGTAAAATTTGAACGGAATCCGACAACTTTGAAAATCGCGTAAGAGACGAATAATTAGTCGTAACTAATAACCGAGAAGTCGAATGAGAATTCTAATTTGATATTATTGTCTATGATGGACTTGAGAACAACTTTGTAGTTGACGTCATGAGCTTTCGAGCTAATATAAAATGAGCTATAGTTATAGTCGAGAACTAGAACGCGATTTGAATAACTTGTTGGTTTAGTAATTGTTAGTTGAAAGCCGACGTTTAGAACGTCGTGCTATTGAACGAGTTTTGAGAAGGAGTTCGTCAGGTGCGGGAGTACGTGATGACTGCCTTGAGGGTCCAGTTTCTAAAGAAATCGAATGCGAGAGCTTAGAACGAACCTAAGACGTTATACGTTGAATCTATCGAGCAACTAGGGTTTTCGCGGCAGTTTTGCGACCCTCGCCGGAAACTGTAATAACTTTTAGCTCGTTTATCGGATTTGTGATCCGTAAATTGGAGCGTAAACTAGACATCCCAAAATTTCCAACGGTACAGAGCTCATCTCCTGTTTTCAAATCCTCTGTTCTGGACAGCCTCCAGAGTCACTGTATTGCGCAGTGAAATTCCAGTTTCAATTCTCCTAAGTTGTTTCGATCACAACTTAGTTTCTTTCGATCGTTTGAGCCATTTTAACTAACGAATATCATCCTACTGACCCTAGAGTCAAGTACAAGGCCTTGAGTGATAAAACCAGTCGAGATCTTATCTTTTATCCGTTCAAGTAAAGAAGTAGTAAGCGAGAAATTTCATAAGTCGTTTAAAGAACTAAAACGTAATTCTCCTAAGTTGATTCTTTCCAACTTAGTTCCTTATAAACTTTTAAGTCGTAATGAGCTACCGACTACCCTCTCTGCTGACCTAAGAGTCGAGTATGAGACCTTCCGAGTTCTAAACGGGATTAGTAGGAGTCTCGTTCCCATTTAAGTAAAATGAAACTAGTACGCGTGCAAATGCCTAAAGAATGAAACAACTAAAACTTATTTCGATTCTTTTTGATCGATTTTCTTTTTACGACCCATTTTTAAGTATTATTATTTTACGATGAAGGAGGAAGCCAGCTGTAGAGAAAGGACGGAAGATCCGAAGTTTGGAAGCTAGTGCTTTTAGTTCTGTATATCGAGGTGGGCTTTTATATACAAAATAAAACAAGCAATGCTCGGAAAATCTTTCTTTATCGCTTTGATATCTGTGTTTTCAAAGCGATATTATGGCATGAACTGTTTTATGTTTTTATGTGAGTTCTCTTGTACCTATCTGAGTCAACATTCGTGTTTTCCAGATTTAGAGTTAATCTAACTAGGTTAACTAACGATCAGCTCTGAGTTAGCTGCTAAGTGCTTTCAGAGTTAGTACACTTTGTAACCTGTGGTGTTTGTGATATCCTGTTGAGGGGTACCGGCCACGGTGAATGAGAATTGGTCAAGATTGAACATAGCATACCAGAAAATGCTCGGCCGAGTAAATTGTGAAAATGAGTCAGAAAATGTTTAGTAGACTCGGGCCTTCTTTCAATAAAACCCCGATGTGCTACAATTATGAAATGCCATATTTATCTATACTTATGATTATGACTTCGGCATCGTGCCCACTAAGTACGTTTGTACTTAGCCCTGCATTGCTTTCTAAATGTGCAGGTTGAAGCGACGGTTAGCGGCGACGGTTGATGTTGAGTTGAAAGATAGGATGCTTTAGTTAGAACTCTTCCGCTGCAGAACTCTGAATCTTTTGAGATGTATCTTTTGAACAATACACTATAGTTTAAGTCTATAAATATGAACTTAGTTTCTACTGTGTACTTTTGTCGAGTAATCCGTAGCGATTAACTCCTTCTCTTATATTCAAGTCTTGTTCATGGTTTATTGATGCCTTTCATGTATGTTTAGTCAGTTAGCCCCCTTCTTCCCCGCTTCTTTAATCCAACCTCAGTCGCACCCCGGCTTCTGCCGTCCCTCGGGATTTGGGGCTGTGACATTATTTTGTTGATTTTGTTGATGAATTGAGTGATGTTTTGATCAATGAGATGATTGTATGATATGTTAGTATAATCATACATGTTGTTAAGTTAAGAAAATGAGATTGCATGTTGAGGTTTTTAAAGAAATTAAATGTGATGATATAAAGAAGATTGAATGTTTAAGTGTTACAATGTATGTATGATTATTAGTTAAATTATAAGTAAAGATAGAAGTTTTGTAATAAAAAGATTAGAGTTTAAAAGCTTTTAATTTATTAAAGATGAAAAATGCATGAAAGATTTGTTAATGAATTTTCTTGTATTAAAATTTAAAGACTTGAATTTTTACTAAACTACAACAAAAAGATATTTTATAACTTAACTAATAAAATGAGCTAGTTTATAAAAATGTTTATTAAAAGATAAAGAAAACATATTAAGTAAGAAATGGCTTAAAAGTTAAAGATAAGAGAAGAAGAAATTATTAAAGAAGTAAGCAAGAATTGAGAAAACCGAGTTTAAAAATAATTAATAAATAAGAAGTAAAAAGGAAGTTTTAATCGAGTAAAGAAAAGATGCTAGACGAGTAAGGTTAGATACTCGTATAAGTTAATCAAGAAAATAATAATGGAATAAGATATCGAGTAATGAGTTGAAAAGAATTAATTAAAAATAATTAATTGAGTACGTTGCTTTCAACCAAGCGAATTAAAAATAAACCAATAGAAATTACCGAGTGAATAATGAAAAAAATAATAGTCGAGTTAAGAAATGAGAATCGAATTAGAAATGAATAAGAAATTCTAATTTCATAAGAGTTTAATATTAAAAAAGAGAATTTTTTTAAGCAGAAGTTATAAATACCTCTTAAGATAACGGATGTAGAACAAAGCGTTGTCTATAAAATAAGAAAAATAGAGTAAATAGTTTGAGCCTTCATAAAAAGAAATGCATAATCGAGTTAGGTTTTAAGATTTGAATTGAATGAATGTTAATGTGTCTTGAAGTATGTTTGATTTATTTGAATTCATTATATGAATGAATAACTGTTTAAATGCATGATATTAGTTATGATGTGAAAGATAATTGAACTATTGTATGCAAAATGATTAAGTTATTGATTGTTAAATCGAGAAGTGATTAAAGTCTTTGAAAGAAAGCTCGAGTAATAGAATATAGATGGACGACGTTATTAATTAAAACGAGAAAAGTGTTTAGACGTTGAGTAGTAATGTTAACCAATTCAAGTAGAGTTAATGATTTAAAAACGAGAACGCGAGATCCTTTAGAAAAGTTAAAGCGAAGAGAGAGACGACTCAAGTAGAAGTCCTTCAGTTAAGTCCAACACCTTTGTGTCCATCTTTCATATATCTTATTTTCCTATCGATGTCGAACTGTGAAGGATCGAGCGGACGGATCGTTAAGCGAGGACAAATAGCCCTAAACCACCTAGCTAAATCTTCGGAAGTCAGGTGGGCTTTTCTGAACCAAAACTATCGATGAGAATTAGTTATGCTATTGAGTATTATGATATGATTTTTTAAATGTGATTGACTTGCCGTTTTTATTAAAGTTGGTATGTATTATCATCTGTTTATGTGAAGATGTTATTATCCTGTGAAAGGCAGGAAACCCACGTGTGGTATATGTTGAGGTGACTGTGAGCCTTACTTCGGTTAGACCGGTCACAGTGTTTGAGAAGGAGGCCTACTTCTCAGCACATTAAGATTGTTTGAGACAGATGATGCATACTGTTATATTATATGATATTTGACTGCGCAGTCTGTTTAAAAGAAAATGTTTTCAACATGCACAAGTAAAACTGTTTTTAAACTGCTTATATACTTGTGATGTTCGGCAAGGCAAGTTCAATTGTTATAGCTCTAAGAAGCATCTTTATATCAAATGTTTTGGCTTGTGTTCACTGAGTACGAAGTACTCAGCCCTACGTGTGTTTCTAAACATGAAGGTTGACTGGATGGCGATGGCATGGATACTTGGTGGTGTGGTTTGGATCTTTTGGTTGAGTCTAGTCGAATTTCAGACTGGCATTTGTACGTCTTCATACGTGCAGATGTTGGGTATTGATGCAAGTTTCCGCTGCAACCGTTTTGAATTGATGTCTGTTGATGCTAATACTTTGATACTCATGTTTTTTATTCCGAGCGTTGTGCTCGAAGACTTCGAATATTTGTTGAATTCTTAATTCTTTGACATGTACTCCTGAGCGATGGGCTCGTTGACTTGAAATGTTGTTGAACATGATCCTTTAACTTGGTATATATGTATGTGAAATCTCTTGTTGTTGGAATTCTATCTCCCGTCAGCATGAATTACTTATTTAGATTCCTGTTATAAGTGATTTTGAAATGCTCGGATGTTTATTTCATTATGCTTTTGGAAACCTAATTCGATTGCCTTATCTTCCATCTTGGTTTTCCCCGAGCAAGTTCCCTTTATTTGAGTTAGTTGTTAGTTGCTTAGGTTTGTTGTTCGTAAGTCGCGCTCCGAGAGTCGGGGTGTGACACTTCTTGTTAGCAGTATCCCTGTGCTACCAATCTAGCTTTTTTTCTGACTATAAATCTAATAACATCTTTTATGTTCTTAAATATTGTCACAGCCCAAATTCCAGTGTATAAGAACGACTAGAATCCATTGGATAGTGAAGATGGAACAACTGAATAAACATGACTCAAGAGGAATAATACTCGGGTACGAAAGGAAATTCAAGTGAAAGCAATGACATTTAAGTAATTTTCTTTCAATTACCCGATTCAATAATTTAACAAATTTTTTTTAAATAAAGTGACGAACACGAAACTCTTCAAATAGACTTCAGAGTTAAAAGTATCTCAAACACAATTAAGTATTTGAGTTGCAGTGGAAAAATACTTCAATTCCCAAAGTTATATGTATGAAGACATATAACCCAAGCTTAAACCAAACTTGACTGAAAACAACGAACATCGCCAAGCACACTGCACCATTATCATCCGAGCAAACCTGCACGTTTTAGAAATAACATGCAGGGCTGAATACTTCGTACTCAGTGAACACATGCCAAAATAATTTTTAAAAAAACTCGCTCAATAGAGCTATATAACTGAACTTGCCTCACTAGCTGTGCCACAAGTGTTAGATATGATTATTAAAAAGAATTTTTGACTTGTGGCAGCTTAAAAAAATTTTCTTTTGTTTTCTGAAATCATCTGTAGACATTTTATCTCAGGTACGAATCCATCTACGTATCTCGTCTTTAAGTAGGCCTCCTCCTCGAGCACCATGACCGGCCCAATCAAAGCAAAGCTCACAGTCTATACATAACCGGCCCAACCGAAGCAAGGCTCACAGTTACATTACGACCGGCTAGACTGTGACAAGGCTCACGGTCACCTAATCTAATGCATGCATTATCCCGCTTTGAACATGACTTAATCCTGTGCGTCCACAGGACTAATTTAACTCAATATAAAGTAGAGGATTACATACCAAAACATAAAAACTCAGACAAGTCAATTAACTTTAAATAAAAGCGCATACATAAAATAAATTGCTTATTCATTGTTGAGTTTTGGTTCACAAAGCCCACCTGATTATTGAAGAGTAATAGAGGTAGCTTACTCTTTTCGTCTCCTCTTACTTCTCAGTCCCACTCGGCCCTTCAAAAACAATATTTTATAAATACGAGTTTACTTTCTCTAAAACGTAAAATAGCTCAAAGGCTCGGCTGAAGGACTTCTACTTGACTCGGGTTTTTCTTATCTTATTTTAACTTATCTACATCGACATTTTTCTCAATTTCTCGTTTTCGGATTATCGTCTTTACTCGGTTTCTAATTAATTCTCAAACTCGAAATCTCGTTTCTAGAAAATAATATTTTAATATTCATGCAAAACAAGAAGTTACTATTCATCTCGTCTTATACTTCTTAATTTCTCGATTACCAACATCACAAATCATTCATATCATAATCGAGCATTCACATCAATTATCGAGCATTTCAAGCAGGTAAACAATTAACTTCACAAATAAGTGGAATAAGAGAACTTCAATAAATACCCGTGTCTACTAAACATTTTCTGTTTTATTTTCACTACATGGCTTGATCAAGCACTTTTCTGATAGATGTTACGTTCAATCTTTCCCAATAATTATCACAGTGGCTGGTTACCCCTCAACAGGTTCCACACACAACGGCTACTGTGTACGCTAACTTTGGATAGCAGTCGGCTAACTCAAAGTCCGATCGTTTTAGTTAGCAGGTCGGTTAACTAATAATTCTGGATAGCAGTCGGCTAACTCAGAAGGGTACAAGAGAACTCACATAAAACAAATATTTCATGCTCTGATTATCACTTTGAGAACACAATTATCAAAGCTGTAAATAAAGATTTTTGAGCATCGCTCATTTTATTTCGTATATAAAAAAGCCCACCTTACTGATTACAGAACTACTATAGCTTCCGTCTTCTGTCTTCTGTCCTATCCTTAGTGCTGACTTCCTCCTTTTATCATAAATAAACAAACTTTAAAACTTGATCGCAACGATAAAAGAAACAGGAAACCGAAATCGGTTTTAGTCTTTTAGGCCTTTGCACTTTACTACTTTCTTTTAATTTAACGAATAAATGAGACTCGATCAATTCTTGTTTATAAACTGACTCGGCTCATTACTCGACACTTAGGTCAGTAGATAAATTGAAGTCGATAGCTTATAATGACTTAAAAGTTCACAAGGAATGATGTTGAAAAGGATTCAACTTAAGAAATTAGGTTTACATAAGTTTCTGCACAAAGCAGAGGTTCTGGAGTTCATACAGAACAGAGAATTTTGAAACAGGGAATGAAATTGCTATCAAAAGAAAGCCACGGATGTCTAGTTTACTCTCCAATTTATGGATCTCGATTTTGTTAACTGAGCTAAAAGTTATGACATTTTCCGTGAAAGGTCGCAGTTCAGTCCGCGCGAAACCCTAATGCTCGATAAAACTCGACGCACGATTCCCTAGGTTCGATTAATGCTATTCCACTTTTATTCTTACAAACTTTCCATCTCAGGGAAGTCAACATGTAATATCTTATATGACAAATTCCTTCATATCTCTCGGTTACAAACTCGACGTATATTTTCTCGTCTTATAACTAATCAAGTTACTAAACCAATTCAATTTCAAATTCAAATTTCTATTTCATTCAACTTTTAACTTATAAACTATAACTCATATTATCTCGTATCTCGGATGGAAATATCGTCAACTACAAACTTGGTTGAAATTCCTTTGCTGTCCTTGTGGCTGATTCTGCTGATTATTTCCTCTCCCTAGCCCTGTTTGTTTATTTCCTTATAAAAACAACCCTGACTCCTAACTGATTGTTTCCTTGCCACGGCCTCTTTCCATAGTTGTTGTCTTGATTAGGCTGCTGAAAGCCTTGCTGATTGCCACTCCTCTGGTACCCTTGGTTATTGTAGTTCTGATAATAGCCACTGCTATTTCCCCCTTCCCATTTTCTTTTCCCTTGGTAATTGCTATTATTGTTGTTGTAATAGCCTCGGTTTTGATTCTGGGTTGGAGCTGGTGCGGTTGTTATTGCTTTCCTTTCATTAGGCACTACGGCCTCCATCTCTAGGGCTCGCCCTAAATGTGATACCCCGAGTGTTTATACCTTTAGAGAGCGTCTAATTAACCGAGTGAGTTAAAAGATGGGAATTTAGGAGTTAAATTTTTTCTTTTCTAATCGAAGAGAATTGAATAAAACGTTTAAATTGCCTTGTGAATCTTGTGTGAATTTATCTGTTCTATTTATCTGAGATGATGATGATGTGATATGCTTGTTGAGTTGTTTATGTGAAAATGAGTATGAGATTAATTTCCAGAAAAATCCCGAGAAGTTTGTTTGATTGAGATAACATAACGTTAATCGCCGAGAAATATGTTTACGCCGATGAACCTAGAATAGAATTGAATTAGAACCTTCGAACCTAGAATTTCTTTTAAGATCACTGAGATAGGGTAAGAACTTATCCGAGAATTGAGAAGAGAAATGAGGAGTTAATCTTTAAAAGGATTAATAAACGAATTAATAAGCTGATTAAATTCTTTTAAAATTTAAAGGACTAAAATGATCGAAACCTTCAATCTTTTAAATTGAGACGTGAAATAGTGTTGAAATGCTTAGTGTTGGAAGTGAGACGAGAAGAGGTTAGACCCGTTAATAGCACAAAAAGGAATTAATATGAATCATTTTATCCGAAAAACCTTTACGACCGGGTAATTAACACCCGTAACGACACGACGACGACACGTGTCATCTACCTCTCACTCTCTCACGCCACCTCACACTACCTATAACCTATACTTAGATGTCATCATACCTATTCTCTAGAAATGACCAACACACTTAGTAAATTGTGAATTAAAGTATGCATGCAAATTAACATCACATCAACCTATCTAGTCATGTCTTAATACAACTTCCAACAAGTACACTTTATTCCCTTTGTTGGATTTCAAATTCATTCACCTAAGACAAGGGAGAAGACTATATTCATTCACTCCATCTCCCTCTCTCTTTTGATCTCTCCCTCTCTCCAAGCAAGAAAGAAAAGAACTCTCAAACTCTCCAAACTCTCTCAAACTCTCGGCAATCTCTCCCCCTCCCTCATACTTTAATTTTTCTTACATGCAACCATGTATTCAAGCTCTCCACCCATGGAAATGAAGTAGAAAGTATCAATCTCCATTCATTTCATCCATATTCTCAAGAAAAGGTAAATATTTTTCAAGTTCTTGAAGTTAAATTCAAGTATCATCCAACACTTTCTTCATTTTGATTCTTAAACCCTAAAGAGAATGGATGATTAATTCCATGATATTTCTTTTTCTTTGAGGATTCAAGAAGACTTCCTTCTTCTCTTCAAGTCCAAGCTTTGAAGCTTCACATTCCATCCATTTCAATTCCAAGAGCCAAGGAGAAGGATTTCATTTAAATTAAGTATGAAATTCATTTGATTAGTTGTAAATATGTATGTCTCTAAGTCCTAAAAGAAAGAACTATGCATGCATGTTATTCTATGTTTAGGCAAACTTAGGATATCCATGTGATAATCGAGTGAGAAGAATTCGTTAGAAGAATTGAATATTAAGCTTAATCGATGAATTAAGAGAAGAAAAAGAAACTAAAACCCTAAAAATTTGATAAATGCCGAAAATTATAGTAAAAATAGGAGAAATGTGAATTCTTTGAGTTATTATTATTTTGATGCTTGATTTGTTATTTTTATCATGTTAAGAATGAGATTTTATACATGAAAAATTGAGAAATAAAATGCACAAAATATGCATGTGTGTGCCGTGAGTTTTGAAGAAAATAGAGCTTTTATTTTGTTGATTTTGTTGATGAATTGAGTGATGTTTTGATCAATGGAATAATTGTATGTTATGTTGATATAATCATGCACGTGTTTAAATTAAGAAAATAAGTTTGCATGTTGAAGTTTTGAAAGAAATTAATTGTAAAAATAATAAAAAGATTGGATGTTTAAGTATTTCAATGTATATATTAATGTTAGTTTAAATATGGAATGAAGATAGAAGTTTTGATAAAAAGATTTAAAGTTGAAAAGCTTTTAATTAAATAAAAGATGAAAGATGTATGAAAAGATATATCAATTAAATGTCTTTGTATTAAAATTTAAATACTTGAAATTTTTACTAAAACTACAACAAAAAGATCTTTTATAACTTAACTAATAAAGTGAGCTAATTCATAAAAATGTTTATTAAAAGATAAAGAAATTATTAAGTAAGAAATGGCTTAAAAGTTAAAGACAAGAAAAGAAGAATTTATTAAAGAAATAAGCAAAATAGAGAAAACCGTCTTTAAGAAGAATTAATCGATAAGAAGTAAAAAAAAAAAAGTTAAATCGAGTAAAGAAAAGATGCTAGACGAGTTAAGATAGATACTCTTATAAGTTAATCAAGGAAATGAGAATAAAATAAGATGTCGAGAAATAAGTTGAAAGAGGTTAATTAAATAATTAATTTAGGGACGTCGTTCCAACCAAGCGAAGAAAAGATAAACCGAGATAATAATTAGAGGAATAAGTCGTCAATATCACGACGGGGTGTTGGTGGAGGTGGTGATGGTGATGGTGGAGGGGTATCATGATGTTCCTGTTCTTCCTCCCTTTCATTTTGTACTTGACGTCTTCCACGTTCCCTGGGTCTACTTGGTCCTCTTCGAATGTTAACTACTCTTGGCGGCATTTTTTTTTTTAAACTATAAGAACAAAACTATCATTAGCACCTTACTTTTAAGACTTCTTTTACTTACTAACCCTTTTCCCAACTTAAACAAGTTCATGGAAAAAGAAAACAGAAAATAGCTTCGATACTTAGCTCTTTAAACTTTTAACTTCTCGGTTTTAACCAGAATATTCACCTAAACTTTTTCTTCTAATCGCACTTAGAAGAAACTTTCACAAGATTTAAGCCCACTCGGGTCATCATATATATATTATATACACGTCAAAAAGAATATTGGTTTTGCCTCTAACGAGGACTTATACAAAAAGTTAGACTACGACTAGTCTAAACTAGGCTAACTGCCTATCTATATACCGGGTGCACTAACAAGTAGCATCTCCGTATCTACTGGAAGTACTAGAACGGAAACGATCCCAAAAACTTCGTATCCATATAGAGTACTACAAAAGAAGTCTACTGATCCGACTATGTACAAGACAAAAAGAAACTTCTACTACTACTACGCGTCTAAGACGCTCTGCTGAACAAGCTGCAGTCGAGTCACTACTGCCCTCTACGGCCTGCAACTCCTCGGGGTCCTCCTCAGGATCCTCCTCAGGGTCCTCCTCCATCGGATCCTCCTCAGGGTCCTCCTCCATTGGGTCCTCCTCTGGATCCTCCTCAGAATCTGTACCAAAGACGAGCTGAAGTGCCTCGTCAACCCTCAAAGTAGTGCCGTCCAAAAGTGTAAGTGGTGGTGGTGAAGGCACGTCTGAAGTAGTCCTCTCAGAGTCTGAAACCAAGTAGTCCGAGCTGGACACTACTGCACGCTTCTTTAGAGGAAGAAGGTGCTCAGGAAGTGAACTAGACGCGTACACCTCAGCAGAACGGGCCCTAGATGGTCCCGCCTCAAACTGTCCCCAGACTCTCGTCCACTCAGCACAAATCTCCTCAAGTGGGGTAAGAGGAGATGGTAACTCAAGCATCGCCGCAAGCTTTGCGTCTCTCTCTAAGTACTCGTCTCCAAGAACTAACCCCTCACTAAGTGAAAGGACTGGCGGCAGCTCCAACAGTGCGGCAAACTCTGGGTCCAAGGCCAATAGCTCAGGCTCAAACTTGGAATCAGTAGGGATGTGAAGGTAGGGAAGGTGCTCCTGAACCGAAATAGTCCACATGACCCGACTATGAAAAAATTGCCTATGTATGGCTAGAGCGAACTCAGAAAAGTCGTCGATCGGCTCGGGGTCATCACCGATCAGTGCAATGTGGTACCAGGCTATGGCATGTGCCCAACCATGCCACTCGTCGGGCAGCCGTACAGTCAGATCGGCTATGGCATGACGCTTTGAAACAAGTGACGGGTTGTGTAGAAGCGTGCAGCGAAGTCACTAACCAATTGCCCGATATCATGGTTCGGGTCCACCTTATAGTCGTAGTACTCATCTAAGATCTCGTCCACTACTGTACGCTGTCTCAAAGGTCGACTCTTCCGAGCCGTAACACGTGTAGCAGGCATCCTACAATGTTTTAAGAGAACACGAATCAGTAACTGGTAGGGTAATTAACATATCTTAAAGAATTCTTAAATTACAATTAGAATATTCCATTATTCAAAATTGCAATACTTAAATCACTTAATCACAACTTATCTTAATCATCTAGCAATTTCAAGAAATTGCACTCAAATAGTACATATAAACAAAATTATTTCTCACGATTTCTTTCCATTCTTTCATCTTATCAACTTATTTATTCTTATTCTTCTTATTATTCTTTATTTTATTTCCTTAAAAGGAAACTCTTATGGCTTTCATTTTAAAAAACAAGTCGACTCCAACGAGTCTGTTGTTCATGTCACTTAACGCAGATGACATTCGTTTATTCGCTTTGATTCCTTTTATTCTGTCCTTTCCGATCCGATCAACGTTTCTTAGAACGTCTATGTTTTTAAAGAATCGGGAAGGCCTTAGAATTCGTCTAAATTCTCGTGCCGACAAAACATTTTGAACAAAGAAATTATAACTCGCATAATTTCACATACTTTCACATAGTATAGCATTCATGCTTTCACATAGTTCATGTAATATCAAAAAGTATAACTTTTATACTTTAATCACATTCATACTTGGCATACTTTATTCATATCATACTTGCATACTTTATTCACAAATTCTTGCATACTTAATCAAAAATTTCTTCTTAAAAGAAATCATACTTCTGAAATTCTTTCCTTACTTTCCTTCTTTGGTTGAGCCGATGTTGCGGGAGGTTGAGTTGTCGTCTACACTCTTAAACTTAGTGTTACGACCTAACTTTACTTGAAAGAAGACTCAGATGTAGAGTATATACAAATACTCCACCTTACTACTGAAAGGGATTTGTATGCAGAGCAGAAATGATTGCTCTGATACCACTCTGTCACAGCCCCAAATCCCGAGGGACGGCAAAGCCGCGGTGCGACAAGGGTTTGGATTAAAAAAGCGGGGAAGAAGGGGAATAATTAAGAATGAACAGACATTAATAACAAAATAACTTCTATGAACAAGACTTCATTTAAAAGAAAGAGTTGATCTCAAAGGATCACTCGACAAGTTGTTCGAAAAGGAACTAAGTTCATTGTACGGGGCTTAGACCCAAAAGATAGATACATTATCTCAAAAAGATTGGTAGCGGAAAGTGTAAAGTTTGATACAAGTTCTTCTTCCTAACTACGACTCTTTACTCAACATCAACCTCCGCCGCTCCCGTCACTCAACCTGCACATTTTATAAAACATATGCAGGGCTAAGTACAAAAGCACTTAGTGGGCACGTTGCCGAAAACATATCATAAGTATAGATAAATCAGGCATCTCATTTCTGTAGCACCTCGGGGTTTTTCAATAAATACCCGTGTCTACTAAACATTTTCTGTTTTATTTTCACAACATGGCTTGATCAAGCACTTTTCTGATAGATGTTACGTTCAATCTTGCCCAATAATTATCACCGTGGCTGGTTACCCCTCAACAGGTTCCACACACAACGGCTACTGTGTACGCTAACTTTGGATAGCAGTCGGCTAACTCAAAGTCCAATCGTTTTAGTTAGCAGGTCGGCTAACTAATAATTTTGGATAGCAGTCGGCTAACTCAAAAGGGTACAAGAGAACTCACATAAAACAAATATTTCATGCTCTAATTATCACTTTGAGAACACAATTATCAAAGCCGTAAATAAAGATTTTCGAGCATCGCTCATTTTATTTCGTATATAGAAAAGCCCACCTTACTGATTACAGAACTACTATAGCTTCCGTCTTCTGTCTTCTGTCCTATCCTTGGTGCTGACTTCCTCCTTTTATCATAAATAAACAAACTTTAAAACTATATTGCAACGATAAAAGAAACAGGAAATCGAAATCGGTTTTAGTCTTTTAGGCCTTTGCACTTTACTACTTTCTTTTGATTTAACGAATAAACGAGACTCGATCAATTCTTGTTTATAAACTGACTCGGCTCATTACTCGACACTTAGGTCAGTAGATAAATGGAAGTCGATAGCTTATAATGACTTAAAAGTTCACAAGGAACGAAGTTGAAAAGGATTCAACTTAAGAAATTAGGTTTACATAAGTTTCTGCACAAAGCAGAGGTTCTGGAGTTCATACAGAACAGAGAATTTTGAAACAGGGGATAAAATTGGTACCAAAAGAAAGTCACGGATGTCTAGTTTACTCTCCAATTTATGGATCTCGATTTCGTTAACTGAGCTAAAAGTTATGACAGTTTCTGTGAAAGGTCGCAATTCAGTCCGCGCGAAACCCTAATGCTCGATAAAACTCGACGCACGATTCCCTAGGTTCGATTAATGCTATTCCACTTTTATTCTTACGAAATTTCCATCTCAGGGAAGTCAACATGTAATATCTTATATGACAAATTCCTTCATATCTCTCGGTTACAAACTCGACGTATATTTTCTCGTCTTATAACTAATCAAGTTACTAAACCAATTCAATTTCAAATTCAATTTCTATTTCATTCAACTTTTAACTTATAAACTATAACTCATATCATCTCGTATCTCAGATGGAAATATCGTCAACTACAAACTTGTTCGTCAAACGATAACAATCATTAATATCAAATTGGTTTTCCTTATTCGATTTTTCTATTGACATTTAGACTCGATTCTTCGTCTCATATCAAAATTCCAATCTTCTTAGAATTCGTTCAAATTTTCCGGTTACGATCATTAACTAACAAGATTAACATATATTCAAATCACAAACCTAAATCAATATCTACTCTCGACTTATCGACGATTGCTCGTCTCTTAACAAAATTTCAACGTTCTCCGATTTTGCTCAAACTTTACAATATCGTTCATTATCTATCAAGATTCACTAATACGTAAATCACATATTCAAATTATTAACGAATCTCCACTTATCGACGGGTTTTTGTCTCTTACGATTTTCATTTTATTTTTAGAAAAATTCCAATAAATTATATAATCATCCTCAAACATACTACATCTCATTTCTATTATCATAACATGCAAATCATAACATATACTACATCAAATCATCAATTCTTTCTCTCCTATACTTTTATTTTTATTTTTAGAAAATTCTAAAATTATTCATGTAATCATCTATCATCATAGAGAACACTAATCCATCAATCAATCCTCAAGAAAATCGAACTACATCAAACCCCTAATTCTCTTAAAATTTTTGGTAATATCAAATAAATTAGGAGGGATGATTTCTTCATGATTTCAATCCATAAAACCATTCCTAAGCATACTATAACATATATTAAACATAGATTCATCATTTTATTCCATCTCCAATATTTCGAAAAAAATAAAGTTGAGGGAAAAGGATTTTTTTTTCGGTTCAATCTCGAGAGGAAGCTCTTACCTTGTCGAATATGGAATCGGAACTAAGATTGATCGGTTGACGAATGACTTGGGGAGCTTGAGAAAGCTTGAAGAACTCTTTAATGGAAGAAAGTGAGAGAGAAATGAGGGGGGGGGGGGGGGGGGGGAATATGAGGGAGAGAGAAGAAGGTGATGACTAGGTTAGTTTTGTATAAAGTGAAAAATATCTATCTTAAGTGATGACTCATGTATATGGCGGTTTGGGGGGGGGGGGTTTAATTGCCGGAAATATCTCGTTTATGGGTCTAATACGACGTTATAAAATCGAGAAATTAAAACCTTAGACGGTTACGTTTTCGACGAAATCTAATTCGACCGTTAGATTAGAAATAAATCACATACTCGGAAAGCATATTTCGATTTCCGAAACCCGATGGAAAGTCAGGATAAGACAGTCCAAAATTCGCCCGGAAAAATAATAAAAACTGACTTTCTCCGGTGAACTCGTATCGAAGAAAAAGTGAATGTAAAGTCTGATGGTTTTTCGATCTAAGTTTTCGGACGAAAATTTTATCGGACGCGAAAACACTAATATAGTAGTCGTTCGACCGACTTCTGAAATTTATTTTCAGAAACGGATTTCAGCCTTAGAATCGAAAATCCTTAACTTAGGCGTGCAAAGCCTTAATTAATAATTAATTTTTAATTTTGACGACGGAAGAAAAATCCGGGGTATTACAATAATAATAATAGTTTTGAATTTAAAATTCAAACTTCTATTTAAAATTTCTTAACTCTAAAATACGCCATCATTCCTCTAAATACGAACTTATGTTCGTATAAACTCTCAACTTAATAACTTAACTTCAAATAACATTATTTAATCTTTTTCCTTATTTAAAAACTCTTTATTTTCGTTTTTATTGAATAAAAACTCGACTTTTATTTTAAAACTTCAACGCTCGATAATTTCTACGTTTTAACTCTGATTTAAGTGATTCAAAAAGCGAACTTGTTTATTTCCACTCAAACATTATCATCAAATTACTTAATACATCATATTTCATCATGAATGTAACATCCAAGTATTTAAACTTATTAAACTCGTTTTTCTCATTTTAATATGCATACTTGATCATTTTTCAACTTCTATAACTTTTATTCACTTAATTAACTATTCATAACATCATTTAAACATATAAGCATACTCAAGAGCATAAACATGAATCTCATAACTCATATCATTCAAGACTTTCTAGTTTTTAATGGAAATATTCCATTAAATTAAATATTCTAATTTTATTATTATTATTTCTCCAATAATATCTCTTGATTAATTTCTTATTCGAAATAAATGAACTCAAATACGAGTAACTCATCTCTTTAACTCGTATACTCGACTTCTAAGACATTTACTCATTGAAAAATTCATTTTCTTTTAATCTAATTTCCTTTTATTTCTCAAATAAATATTAATATGAATATTCTATTTTTATTTTATCTCTTAGATCATTAAAACATCACAACATATAATTTTACTCCTCTTATGCTTTGAAGAAGTCATATTCTTAATAAAGAAATTTCTTTCTTTGATTCCCTCAAGAATTAAACTCATAAAATACTCAAATTCATTTTGTCAAGTATTAAACTTGAATTCAAGAACTCATAATTAAAAATTATTATTTCTTCACCATATGGATCGAGTTTTTCCATGTAAAATTTATTAAATTTTATACTTCTCTCCTATTTAGTTTTATAGACTCAAATCTTCCAAAACATCAAAATATCAAAGAATTTTCTCACTCTCTCATATATTTATATTTTTTGCACATATATATATATGGGTAGTGATATTTGGCCACACTTTTGCCGACCACACAAGCTAAAAATAGTAATATAAGTTTTGAAAATGGAAATACACCCCAATTAGGAAGCATAAATCCTAGGGGGAAAATGTGATTATTTCCATTTTTAGAGTCAACTTTCCTTTTCTGACGCGTGTGGCTGGCCACCGTGTGGCCGACCATCATTACCCTATATATATATATATATATATATATATATATATATATATATATATATATTTATAAAAATAATAATTAATTTATTTCTTCTTTAAATCATCAAAAACTCATCAAAAATATCATAAATCCATCTTCAAATCTTCATATACTTAAGAACATCAAGAACTCATATTTATATTCTTATTTCCATCAAAATTTTCATAAAAATCATAAGAAATTTATATCTTCCAATCTTTTAATTTCTCTTGTAACTTATATTACTCAAAATCATTAAGATCATCATATATCATTCAAACTCATCTATATCATCACATAATCATCATCTTCTTACTTATGCATGCATCGAAAATTTCCATAAAAAATTTTAGAAATTTATATTCTTTTATTTACTCAAATTTTCATGCTTATATCTACTTATATCCATCAAAACATCATAAAATCCACAAATAAAGATCTAAGTACAAATTTCTCATTTTTCTTCATAAAGATTCGGTACTTATAAAATTAAAGGACTAAAAATTTTCAACTTCATAATCATGCTTATAATCACACAAAATCATCATATATAGATATCATCATCTCAATCATCAAATAAATCATCAAAACTTAATAAAAAATTTATAAAAAATTCATTTCTTTCTCTCTTCCTCTTCATCGAATTTTTAGTAGAAAAATTTAGAGAAAATCCATTCTCTTTTACCTCTCATCTTATATATCCTAATTAATTTCTTAAAACTCATCTCACCATCATCATCATCATCATCGATCATCATCATCATCAAAATAAATCCCTAAGGTTTGCCTATGCATAAATTAAACATGCATGATTTCCCTTACTTTCTTACACATACATATACATATATACAAGGGTAATAACATACTTAATTAGACAAGATCAAGGCTCAAACTTCCTCCTTCTTGGCTGAAAAATCTTGGGAAAGGAATTGGATTTCAGCTTCTTTTTCTTGCATGAAAATACACAAGAAATTAGGTAATCAAAGCTTGGATGAAAAAGCTTCAATCCTTGCTCTCAAGACCATGATGGTCGATGAAGATAAGAAGAAAAAGAAAAGGATTTCTTATCTTGTTCCAAGCTTAAGTGAAAAAGAAGATGAAATCACTTACTCTTGATAGTTTAGATGGATAGAAGAGAAATTTTCTTCAAGAATCCTTCATTTCTTTAAGCTCTTCAATGGAGGATTTTTAGTGTGTGTATATGGGTGTATTTCGGCAGAGAGGGAGATTTGGGAGAGTGATATATGAGAGAAAAAGGGGGATGTACTTGGGTGATGGATGTAAATAATCAAGAGAGAGAATGATGTAGTCAACTAAAATAATTGGAAGAAGAGAGAGTGACTTACACGCACATGGGTGAGAGTGGGGGAGAGAGTTGTGCAATTATTTGATAGGGATGTAGATTTTTATCTGCTAAAAATCCCCGGAAGAAAAAGTTTTCCGGTAGAAAATATCCCTATTATTTCGTTTATCTCTCAAATGACTTAAAACTCTCCTCGACTCTTTCTCAACGTTCAATTTCTCTCTAACTCGTCTCATTCATCACCAAATAAATCAAGGAATCCAAATATTTAATTTTCAAATCAAAATTCCATCTAACGAAGAAAAACTTAAAAATTGATCGACTAATTACGCCGTTAAGCAATAATTTTTAAAACTTCACTCAAATGATCTCGCAAAATTCTTCGACATATCAAAAGTATTAGAATAAATTCTAGATTCAAATAATACTAATTTGACTAAATTCGAAGTCGGTCGATGAATAGTGATTTCTCGATTATCGTTACTATTCATCAAAAAGTAAAACTTCTTAGAATTTTTCGAAATTTATAATCAAGCTCAAAGTCATATATTAATACTCAGGCGATGCATCATACTCGATTTGGATAACCGAAACGAGAAAAATCACGTAAGAGAACGTAAGGGCATTTTCGTTATTTCACAAGAAAATTTATTTTTTTGGAAATTTTTACCACTCAAAGCACATCATTAAGACTTATAAACTCATTTAGTATACTTTTATAGACTTATAAAAGTTTGAGGTATTACATCCTTACCCTCATTTAGTCCCGGAATTTGCTTATTTAATAAGAATACCTCAGAAAAACTTTTTCATTATCTTTGCTTCTCAATCTCATGTCACGTCTTAAAGATCATGGCGTCGCCACCTGATCTTAACTCAAAGAATTTACTTCGTCTGCGATTACTAGATACTGCAATCCAAAATCTCCTCAGATCTCTTCTTTGACTCGAATATAGTTTAAGGGTTACGTCTTCTTGACGGTTTACTCTTTTCGACATGAAGATAAACATACGCATTCTAAGATGCGTGAGAAACTTTTTATGCTAATTTTCGCAACATAGCGGTTATACTAACTCATAAGAAACCGCACCTATCCTTACTCAAGTTGCTCCTCTTTATACTAAATTGGTGAATTCTTCTCGAAGGAAACACCTTCAGAAAAACTTCTATCTTTAATTGAAAACTCGTCTCCAAACTTCACTTATTGGTTTTATAACTTTTTGCAAACCTACAAGGGTGGTTATTCAACTAGCTGATAGGTCGACTGTATGGCCTGAAGGGGTTTTAGACGATGTCTTGGTCAGGGTAAGGGACCTAATTTTTTCAGTGGACTTCTATATTCTTAACATGGGGAGATCGTCGCACAAGGCACCAATAATGTTGTTGGGCAGACAATTTTTGAAGACCACTCGCACATGGATTGTGATACGGGAAAGCAAACGTGTGAGTTCGGAGGAGAAGTAGTGTCTTTCGACATCTATAATACAATGAAACAGCCTAGTGATACGGAACTGGTGCATAGCATTGACCATATTGATCAGATGGTGGACGAGTTCTGGCCACAAATAACAATTGAAGATAGGCTGGATGTAGTTCTTCAAATTGGCCTAACGGAGGTTGTTGCCCAAGACGAATCCGTTGACCTGATTGAAGCAGTGCATTACCTAAGGTCAGATGCAGAACCCTTGCGGATGGTAGAACCATTGGTAATTCACACACTGAAACATAAAGACAGGTTGATGCCATCAATAGAAAAAGCACCAAAATTGAAATTAAAGTCATTGCCTAACCATTTAAAATACATTTATTTAAACGAGACGCTACCAATGATCATAAGTGCTGAGCTGTCTATTAAGGAAGAGGAATGGGTGAAAGAAGTCCTGGTGGAGTATAAGCTTGCCATTGGATGGACATTGGCCGATATAAGGGGCATTAACCCCACTGTGTGCAAGCATCACATCTTGCTCGAGGAGGATGCTGTGCCCATTAGAGATCCTCAAAGAAGACGAAATCCAGCAATGAAGGAGGTAGTGATGAAAGAAATCTTGAAGCTGTTGGATTTGGGGATTATCTACCCGGTTTCTGACATTAGATGGGTTAGTCCGGTGCATGTCGTGCCCAAGAAGTCCGGTATTCAAGTTGTAGAAAATGAGCAGAAATAAATGGTGGCCTCGAGGTTACAAACAGGATGGCGAGTGTGCATTAATTACAGAAAGCTAACTCAGAAGACCAAGAAGGACCATTTTTCGTTGCCTTTCATTGATGAGATGCTCGAATGGTTAACGGGCAACAAGTATTTCTGTTTTCTCGATGGTTACTCGGGCTACATGCAGATCTGTGTCGTAGAGGAAGACCGAGGCAAGACCACTTTCACTTGCCCATTCGGTACGTTTGCATACAGAAGGAAGCCTTTTGGTATATGCAACGCCCCTGGCACATTCTAAAGGTGTATGATGAGTATATTCTCAGATTTTCTTGAAACATGCATAGAGGTGTTCATGGAAGACTTTACTATCTATGGATCGGATTTCGACAAGTGCTTAAGCAACTTAGAAAGGGTGCTGAAAAGATATGTGGATAAGAGTTTGGTGCTAAATTATGAGAAATGTCACTTCATGGTCAGGGAGGGCATAGTCCTTGGTCATGTCATATCAGAATAAGGGATAGAGGTCGACAAGGCCAAGATCGATATCATAGCCAAGTTGCCCTACCCGAGCAAAGTGAAGCAGTTGCGTGGTTTCCTTGGACACGCAGGGTTTTATAGAAGATTTGTCAAAGATTTTTCTAAGATCGCGCAGCCTATGACTAGGCCATTACAAGGAGAAGTGGAGTGGAATTTTGATGAAGACTGCCAGAAGGCATTCCATACACTAAAGGAGATCTTGGTGTCAGTACCTATCATTCAACCACCGGATTGGGGGATGTCGTTTTAGGTGATGTGCGACGCGAGTGACTATGCTGTGGGAGCTGTTCTTGGGCAGAAAAGAGGAAAAGTGAATCATGTCATATACTACGCATCGAGAACTCTCAATCCCGCCCAATGCAATTATTCCACCACAGAGAAGGAATTACTAGCTGTGGTGTTTGCCTTCGAAAAATTTCGATCATACCTACTTGGGGGCAAGACCATAGTCAACACTGATCACTCTGTCCTGAAGTTCATCATGGCCAAGAAGGAGACCAAACCCAGATTGATAAGGTGGATTTTGTTACTTCACGAATTCGATGTGGAAATCAAGGATAAGGCTGGAGCCCAGAATTTAGTTGTTGATCATTTAAGTCGCATTATTCAACAAGAAGAGGTTGAGCCAACCAAGGAAACTTTCCCGGATAAACATCTAGCTATTGCCCAAGACAACCCAGACCCGTGGTATGCCGACCTGTGTACCTATATTGTCTTAGGACGATTTCCATGCAACCTCAGCCTATATCAAAAGAACAAGTTAAAGGTGGAGAGTCGATATTACATCTGGAATGAACCATATTTGTGGAAAATGTTTACTAACCAAGTTATTCGTAGATGTGTTGATGAGAAGGAACAAGCAAGTATCCTTGCACATTGTCATTCAAAGGTGTGTGGAGGACATTTTGGACGAAAAAGAACAACAAGGAAGATATTGGACTGTGGGTTTTATTGGCACAATGTGTTCAAAGACAGCTTCGAATGGTGCAAACGATGCGCTCAGTTCCAAAAGGAAAGCAACATCGGTAAGAGGAATGAGATGCCCATGACCCCGGTCATGCCTGCGGAAGTATTTGATGTATGGGGAATGGATTTCATGGGGCCATTGCCCAACTCAAGAGAAAATCTATACATACTGTTGGCAGTCAACTCTGTGTCGAAATGGGTAGAAGCTAAGACAACATCAACACAGACTCAAAGGTAGTTGTGGAATTCCTCAAGGGCAATATCTTCAGCTGGTTTGGTGTACCCAGGGCAATCATTAGTGATCAAGGAACACACTTTTGCAATGGAGCTGTGAAAGGGTTAATGAGTAGATATGGAGTACATCATAGGATTTCAAATGCTTATCACCCTCAAGCAAATGGTGGAGCTAAATTGTCTAAGCGCATTGTGAAGGCTGTCTTGAGAAAGACAGTTAGCCCAACAGGGAAGGATTGGAGTTTGCATCTTGAAGATGCATTGTGGGCATACAGGACAACGTTTAAAACCCCGTTTGAGATATCGCCCTACAGGATGGTCTTTGGCAAGATATGCCACTTGCCTGTGGAAATTGAACATCGAGCGTATTGGGCAGTTCAGAAAATGAATTATGATTGGGATGAGGCTGGCCAAGCTAGGAAACTTCAACTGCAGGAACTCGAGGAAATCCGACTCAATTCGTATGATAGTTCCCGTTTTGTATAAAGAGAGGATGAAGAAAACCCATGATGCCTTGATCAAAGTTAAGAAGTTTGAACCTGGGCAGTAGGTGTTGCTATATCAATCTAAGTTCAAACTTATGTCGGGGAAACTGTCTACTAAGTGGGTTGGCCCGTTTGAAGTTTAAGCCACATATCCGAATGGGGCTGTGGAGGTAATGAATGCTAATACGGGAAAAATTTTCAAGGTCAATGGAGAGAGATTGAAGGCTTTCTTTGGCCAAGTCATAGAGAAACCAAAGGAATACTTGAAATTCCTCTATGACGTGGAGTCGTAACTTGGGTAAGGAGGACGTGCCCACGACGATAACTGGGGCGCTAGCTAGGAGGCAACCTGGTATGTTTCTTCTATTTTTGTTTATTTCATTTTTTTTTAAGTGAAGGTAAGGATTAAAATAGCCATAATTTTAATGTTTTCTATCAAATTTAGGCATATTTTAATTCCATTATGGATAAAAAAAATATATCTAACCATAGGATAAGAGAATTTTTGCCTTACATATGGTAGTGTGTTCGTGACCTGCAGAGAACAGGTGTTGGGCGAAAGAAAAAAAGAGGATCTAACACTTTACCTCGAGTAAAGTGTGTGTGTAGGAGGGCAAGTGCGGCGCTCTGGGCTAAGTGATGGACTTGGGCAACAATGCTGACGGGACAGGAACTGCCACACCACGTGTGATGTGACAACTGCACTCAAAACCTACCCTTAGCCCTATAATTGTTTGCCACCCTACCACGTCTATTCCCTCTCACCCTTCCACTTCCCCACGTAAACTATCAATTCAAAAAACTACCATAATCAACTTTCCTTCCTCAACCCTTCAATTTCGGCCATTACCGATTTCTTTCCCCCAAATTGAAACTGTAAATTCCTACCATGGTATCCACACGCCCAAAGAACAAACTCAACAAAATCCCTCACGGAGCGCACATCGACCTTTTCAATCCAGAATCGCCGCTATTGGAAGCCTCTTTGTCCGTAGCAGACCCCGTCTCTTGGGTAGTGCCATACCCCATTACTGCCGAGGTGGAGGAAATCATCAGCAAAACACTTGTTGAAACGATGGAAGTATTAGAGTAGGTGAAATCAGACAAAGCTGCTCCGGTGGTTGGAACTTCTTCCACACCGGAGAAAACCAATGAGGATATAGCACCGGAGAACTTGCCTCTTGAGCAAGAGGAAAGGAAGACAAAGCAGGATGACTATGTGGAGATGGAGGTCATAGATGAAACTAAAAGAGAGTAGGAAGACAAGAATGAGTCTGATGATTCCTTCGACAAGTTGTGTGCAGAGGTGAAGCGGGATGCATAGAAAAGGAAAGAGATGAGGAAGAAGGTCCAACTGGAGAAGGAGATCAAGAATAAGACGAAGGTGGCTAGTTCTGAAGCCGCCTCGTCATTGGGTGGAGAATCCTCTACGGAGGAGAAGAAGGTCACCACACCTTCTTCAAAGAATCTAGGGAATAGACAGAAAGTGGTGGAGTCTGAGGAAGACGATGAAGTCCAGATAATGGGGGAGAGGATAACAAGGTCCGCTGCTCGGAAGGTAAAGAAAGAGGACTCTTAGTCACGAGGGAAGAAGAAGGGAAAGAAGGCTGAGGACTTGACGGCCAGGAAGGTGTTCATACCCAAGGAGGTCGATTTTGATGACCTGGATTCCCTAGGCATTGCAATGGAAGTAAGGGCCATGTTCGATGGGTATGGCTGGGGAAGATTCCTAACGCTACCCTGCCACATCTATGAGGACTTGGTGAGAGAAGCGTATGGGTCTATGGAGTTTGTGTTAGATGGAGAAGGGAACTCATCCTCAATCGAGTTCGTGTTGAAAGAGCAGCCATTTGTGGCTGGATTTAATAATTTGAACCAAATTCTGGGGTTTGCCACAATGATAGAGCTACAAAAGACGGAGTTCAGGAGGGCAGGAAAGAAGGTGCCATTGGACTTGCCCAACGAGGAATGGATTCAAATGTTGAAGGAGGTCAGCGTGGGCATAGAGTTCAAATCGGGAGATAACAAGGCATAAGACCTGAAGACGCCAGCCCTCCGCATTGCTCATAGGATCCTTGCCTACTATATGTTTGGCAAGGGAGATAGTGGGAATTCGCTGGACAACAAGGAGGTTTACATAGTGTTCTGTATGTTGACAAGAAAGATGTTGAATTTTGGTGCCTTTTGATGGAGCAGTTGAGAGCAGTGATGGGCAAGGTGGGGCAGAAGTACTCGTGTGGGCATTTCGTTACTGTCTACATCGAGGGGTTGGAGCTTCAAGATGAGGTGAAGGATTTTGAGGTGACACCGGCTGATGTACTCAACATGGAGAGGTTGAGCAGGATAAAGGAGGTTGTGAAGCATGGAAAAGGATGTCGTCTGTTGGAGGCACATGAAAAGGATCAACCAGCAATCCAAGTAGATCACATAACATCTTGAACCGCGCTTCGGCTAGAGGTTTGGTGAAGATATCAGCTCTCTGAATCTCAATTGGAATTTTCTCCATGGAAACATCCTTCTTCTCAATATGATCTCGGATAAAATGATGTCGGATGTCAATGTGCTTCGTCCGAGAATGGTGAACAGGATTCAAAGAGATAGCAGTGGCACTTGAGCTATCACAATGAATGGGAACCTGTCCAGTTGCAACTTCATAATCTCTCAGCTGTTGCTTGAGCCACAACACTTGCATGCAACAACTACCGGCAGCTATGTATTCTGACTCGGTTGTAGAAGTGGCAACACATGCTTGTTTCTTAGAGAACCATGAAACCAGCTTGCTTCCCATGAACTGACAGTGTCCAGATGTGGACTTCTTGTCCAACCGATCTCCGGCTAGATCTGCATTTGAGTATCCGGACAGTTGAATATTATCGTTGGTTGGATACCACAACCCAACATTAACTGTACCCTTCAGATACTTTATGATGTTCTTTGCTTCCAACATGTGTGCTTCCCTCGGTTGAACTTAGAACCGAGCACACACTCCAACCGCGTAAGATATGTCTGGCCGACTGGCGGTTAGATATAGCAAAGAACCGATAATCCCTCTATACTTACTGGCATCCACGAGTTTTCCCTCAGTTCTGGGTTCAATCTTCCAGTTAACATTCATCGGGATCCTTGTGGTTTTACTTGACTGCAAATCGAACTTTGTGATGAGCTCCTTTGTATATTTGGACTGATTAATAAAAATCCCTTTTGATGACTGCTTCACCTGTAGCCCATGAAAATAATTCATCTCGCCCATCATTGACATCTCGAATTTCTACTTCATGAGAGTTGAGAATTTCTGACACAGCTCCTCCGACTTGGAACCGAATATGATGTCGTCAACATAGATTTGCACAACAAGTATGTTTTCTCCAACTTTTATTGTGAACAGTGTTTTGTCAACTGACCCTCGTTTGAACTCCGAGTTCAGAAGAATACCACATAGAGTGTCATACCATGCCCTGGGTGCTTGCTTCAAGCCATAGATAGCTTTCTTCAACTTATACACTTTTCCATCTCAAGTCTCAAAACCGGGAGGCTGTTCAACATAAACATCTTCCTTAATGTCACCGTTGAGGAAGGCACACTTCACATCCATCTGATAGACCTTGAATTTGTGAAATGCGGCATAGGCTAGAAAGATTCGGATGGCTTCCAATCTTGCAACAGGCACGAAGGAGTCCTCGAAATCGATTCCTTCTTGTTGGCAATATCCCTGAGCTACCAACCTTGCCTTGTTTCTCACGATGAATCCAATGGCGTCTCACTTGTTCTTGAAAATCCACTTTAATCCAATGACTTTGACACCATTTGGTCTTTCTACCAACTCCCATACACAGTTGCGTAGAAATTCATTCAGTTCTTCTTGCATAGCTGTTGTCCAGTGAACACAGTTGAGAGCTTCCACAACATTCTTCGGTTCTGGCACATCAGCTACGAAACATGAAATCATGGCAACATCTCCTGCCTATTCGAACTCCTCAAGAACTGTCAACTCCTCAGCATATTGGGCGTAAGTATTGGAATCTTTCTCAGCTGAGTCTGGATTTGCAACTCTGCTTCTAGTACTCACACCTTTGGCTGGATCTCCAATGATGTTGTCCTTGGAATGATCTTCATACCATCTCTTGTTGCGTCTTCCTTCTTCTTCCAACTGTGGTTGTTCCGGGATTTCAACTAATGGGATAACCTGAGCTGTGGGAGATGCTGGGATCTTCTGAACTGGTGATGTATCAGTTGTGGAGTCTGGATCCTCAATATGGACAATATTTTGAACCGAGCTTGGTTGGGCTTCGGATGCTGATGCAGTTGGAGTGACATCAGCTGGAGTTCCCCCTTGAGATGAGCTGGGGTCCTCACATTCATCTTCAGAGGAACAAGGATCATCATCCTCGGTTGCCCATACCAATGGTTCAGCTAGATTCTTTTGCCTTAGAACCTGCGATCTGGTGAGAGCTGGTGGAACATGTGGATCAGCTTGTTGTCCTTTAGCCTGTTCTCTGCACTTAAAAGTAGATTCATCAAAACTAACATGAGGTGTTATCTCCACAACACGAGAGTTGTTGTTGAAAACTCTATAAGCCTTGATCCGAGCGGCATATCTGAGAAATATGCCCTTCGAAGCCTTGGCATCAAAAGTTTTCAACTGAGTCTTCCCATTGTTGTGAATATAACACTTAGAACCAAAAACGTGATAATATGAAATATCAGGCTTCCTGCGTCTCCATAGCTCATATGGAGTCTTTCCCAACCGCTTGGTTAGAAGAGACCGGTTTTGGGTGTAGCAGGCTGTGTTGATTGTCTCAGCCCAAAATCTCTTTGGCAGAGCTGAGCTTGTCAACATGGATGTAGCTGCATCCTTCAGCGTTCGGTTCCTTCGCTCAGCTACTCCATTCTGTTGTGGAGTGCGCGCAGCCGATGTTTGATGAGTGATTCCGTGCTTCTCACAGTATTCAATGATGGTTTCATTCAGGACTCAGTTCCACGATCTCTTCGGATAGAAATGATTTTAATCTCTTGTTGGTTCGATATCCGATCCATCAACTTGGGTAGCTCATCTCGGGTTTCACTTTTGTGACGCATGAAAATGGTCCACGTGTACCTAGAGAAATCATCAGTAACAACAAGGGTATATTCGTTGCCATTCATGCTTTTTGGTGTAACTGGCCCGAAGAGATCCATATAGATCAGCTGTAATACTCGGTCGATTGAGGGAGTCGTTTTCAACCGAAAGAAGGATCTAGTGAGCTTTCCCAACTGACATGCACTTATATATGTTGTTGAAAACACTCGGTTAGCAATGCCCTTTGCATGTTCCTGTCTCGCAAGTCGGTTCATTGTCTTGAAATTCAGATGGTTGAGCCTTTTGTGCCACAGCCAGCTCACATCTGAACTACTTTTCGATAACAAACAGGTGTCAGGAGGAAAACTATTCCAGTCAGCATAGTAGACATTCCCGATTGGGGATCGATTTCCCAACAATATGACCTGCTTAGTTCCGACATTTTTAACCCTACAGCCCTGTGCATCAAACTTGACAGAGAAACCATTATCACAGAATTGGCTGATGAAGAGCAAGTTATGCTTCAATCCATCAACATATGAAACATTAGAAATAGATACATGATTGGTTTCAAGGGTACCGTAGCCTTTGGTGTGACCTTTTGAGTTGTCACCAAAGGTAACTGATGATCCTTCTTTCTCCACGAAACTCCCAAGCAAATCCTTCAGATTTGTCATGTGTTTCGAGCATCCACTATCCATCACCCACATGGTCTGTGATGCTTTATTCTTCCTCAGCTGTTTCTCCTGTTCCTGCACAGAGAAACTCGCTTAGGTCCCCAATTTTAGTTCGGTCCTGGAGGGTTAGAACCAGTTCCCCCTTGAACTGTGAGTCGTTTTTCCCTGTATACTCGGATAGATTTATCATTCCAAATCACTTTTCCTTCTCCATCAACTATAACAACACCTCGGTTATCCTTAGGCTTGTTGTTATTGTTGATGTTCTGTTTCTTGGGAGGAGATGGTGTGTGGCTGAGTCTGATTCCATTTTCCTGACTGTCGATTCCAGCTGTTCATGCCCTGTTGTTGATTCATGTTGTGGTATGAATATTCGCAGCTGTTTGAACTGTTCCACATCGGTTGACTCTGATGGAACCTCTGGTTGTTCTAATAATGGAACCGATATTGATTCTGATGGTTGAATCCCTGTTGGTTCGGTTGATTCCATCTCTTCTGAGGTCGGTTCTGAGGTTGGTTCTGAGGTCGGTTCTGAGTGTATCTCTGACGTCTCTGATTCCTCTTCTGAGTCTTGGAACATTCCCTGTCAGTTGTAGTCCCAACTAATAGATTCTTCAGTTCTCCAATCACAGCTCCTTTTCCTTTCTCAGCTACAGTTTCCTTAGCTGGTTGTGCTTGCTGTGACGTGGAGGTTGGATTAATTTGGGGAGTTGCAGACTCAACCAGATTGGGTTTGGCAATCGTGACCTCCACAGCCTTAACAAAGGTTGCGGGTGGAATTCCAGAATCATTGACCATGTCGTAACCGAGTCCAGACACGTCATCCATTTGTCTTTGATAACTGATGAGATTCTTGATGATTTTGGATGATTGATATAGCTTTATCAGGTTGTCCTTCTCAGTTTGTAGATCCTTGAGAAGAACAACTATATGCTCGGTTTGTGCGTCTGACTTCTTCATCAGCTGATCGATCTGTGCCTCTTGCTTGTTCAACTACTCATGTTGTTCCTTGATCTGCTTCTTCAACTCCTCATCGGTTGGAGCATTAGTTTGGTTGGCCGCATTCAGTTGACTTTTGAGATTATCAATCTCTTCAGTTTGACTCTTAATCAGATCGTCCTTTTCGGTTAAGGATTCTTCAAGTATGGTGAACTGTTCTTGAAGATTCTTAAACTCAACCGATTGCTGATGCAGTTCCTCACTGATTTCTAGGAAGTCACCCAAAGAGGGTTCCAACTCTTCATCTACTGTATCCTGCATGTTAGAAGTATTGGAAGAATTTAAATTAGCAGGACTAGAATGTACCTCAGCGTCATCCTGGTCGGTTCCAAATGCCATGAGGTATTGATCCTGACCGATAGCGTTGTTGGCGGAAGTCAGCTCGTCCTCATCTTCAGTGTCGGTGAAGATGTCCATGTCGTCAGATGCTTCTTCTGCAACCATGGCCTTGTTCTTTGCACTTTGCTTGGCCCTCAACGCTTCTCTTTCTTTCTTCGAAAGATCTGGACAATCAGCTTTAAAATGTCCCTCTTTGCCTCATTCAAAGCAACTGTTGGCCACAGGCTTTGAGTTATCTCGAGTTCGGTTGGATTTATAGAACCGTTTGTATTTTTTGAACCGAGTATCCATGTCAGCTAACTTCTTTGACAAGGCGGCTATGCTCTGTTGCAGCTCTTCTCTGCTTGGCTCCTTCGTAGCTGTGTCCGCAGATCGTGTTGGCCTTGATGTTCGCAGCTTGGAGTAGTCAGCTCGAAGTGCTACTGTTTTTGTTGCTGAACCAACATCCTCATGTCGACTCGTCTGCCCCGAGGACTGAGTTAATCTTCGTCGGTTTACCTTGTACTCATTTCCTTTCAGGATTGAGAATAGCCTGTCAGTTCCCATTTCTCCAAGATCAGCTCGGCTCTCATGGATGTTGGTGAAGGTATCCTACTCAGCTGGTAGAGCTTGTAATACTTTGAGGTTGATTTCTCTCAAAGTATATTTTCCTTGTAGGATGGACTGAATCCTTCGGATGATATCCATGAACCGAAGCTCTAACTGATCAATGGTTTCATCAGCTCTTAGACAGAAGTTGTCAAAATCTTGACAAGCATGGGAGAACTTGTTCTCCTTGGTTTCATCACTCCCTTCACTAAGAGATGCCAAAATATCCCACATCTCCTTAGCGATGTCGCACTCTTCTATCCAAGGAAGATAGTCTTGTCCAACTGTGGACATGATAGTGCTCTAAGCCCAAATATCCAGCTGGCTCACTTTAGCTTCCTCTGGAGTGAAGTCTTCTGGCTTTTTCTCAACCAGCACCTCAGTTGCATCCCCATCATTGGGATTTGTAGGAGTGCGAGTGACTTTCTCCATGATGGTGATTGGTCCGGATGTGATCACTTGTTGCATTCGATGATGCTTTGACAGTAGAATCTTGTTCATCCGAGTTCTCCAGGATGTATAGTTCACAACTGAGAACATGACAACGATCTTGTCTTTAACATCCATCTGCACACAATAAACAGACAACAAATGCAAACAGATATGCACTAGCGTGAAAAATAGATCTGTTCAGTTGACCACTGAAGAAAAACACCTCGATTCACACCTCGTGAAACAGAGTCAGCAATCTTTTAAACCACTGCTCTGATACCACTTGATGGTCCCGATACGAGTTTTAGTGTATGGGGGGGGAATACACCAGTTAGGAATTTAAAAACAACCCCCTGAAAATTTCACAACCAAGTAAGAAGACTCAGCTGTGAGAGTGGTGCTGTGCGGAATGTGGTGGAAATAACAACTCGTAAAAACAACTCACGCTCAGACGCAAGGTTGGTCAATAACTAAAACAGTTGAGAATGTACATATGCAGTTTGAGTGCTAGTTAGTTTGTCAGTTGGATATGCAATAAATAACTAAATTGTAAACACAAACACACAAAGATTTACGTGGTTCGGAGAGAACTCATACGTCCACGGGGAGTTGTGAGTCCACACAACTCAGTCCAATTTCTTTAGGACTTCAACCACAAAGCTTACGCGGGCTTTGCAACCGTTAAGATAAGTTTACAGGTACTTATCAACCTTACAGATAAGTTTACGGGTACTTATCAACCTATCTACTCAATTACGGGAAGAGTAGGGTCCTAACAATCCTTTTGAGGGAATGTGTGAAAGAGTGGGTTTCCAACTAATATCTCGAACAAGAAGTGAGCTAGGATCTAAGCTATGAACTCTCAGCTAGTGATGTTCTTAGAGATTGATTGTAGTTTTGCTCGTTTGCGATATGAACTCTCAACTGGTGATGTTCGCTCGTCTAACTCTTTCCTCTTGTCTGTCTTCTCTGTCTTGTATCGTTCGTCTTGGTGAATGAATGAATGCCTCTATTTATAGGCGGAGAGAATCAACTAGCCGTTGGAAGAGCCGTTGATCTTTGTTCTTGTGAAAGCGATGGCTTGTCTCTCATCTCTGCAAGCTTTCCGAATTTGGCAACTGTGAACTTCTGCTTTCCATCTGAGACAGCCTTGTGTTGGGCCAAATGAGGTAATGACAGATAGTCAAACCTTCACGTGACTTCCTTTTTGAAATTCAAATCTTCAACCTTTAACTTTCAACCTTGTCTAGTCGGTTGAGAAGTTTTGATCTTCATCTGATTGGTCTTCAGTTGATGTTCCATCTGATCGCTATCTTCATCTGACCTTCTGTCTGAATTGGAACAGTTGAACTCTCATCTGTCTTGAACTTCATGTTATCGATCTTATCAGTTCGAGTCCTTCAACTGATGTTCTGTATCTTGAATGCTCAGTTGTCTTTCTTGTGTTCTGAATCTTGAACGGTTGGCTCGAACGCTCAGATGACTTTCTTACAACTGATGTTCTGAAACTTGAACGCTCAGTTGTCTTTCTTACAACTGATGTTCTGTCCGAGTGAAGCCTTGTTGCCTTCTTCAGCTGGAGACCTGTAAAGATAAAATCTCAACATTGCTCAAACAGCGAGCCTAAATACTAACATTAGGAAATGACAATATCTACTCGGTTGGGGTCAGTTGGTTTTGGAATCAATCAAAACTTTAATAAATTTCCCAACAAGGAGGTTGTAAAGTGTGGCAAAGGATGGCGTCTTTTGGAGGCACATGAGAAGGATCAACCAGCATCAACACGTTTGCCACCCAAGAAGTCAGCCAGGTTGGCAAAGAAGACGGTGATTGATGAGGAAGAAGATAATGAGAACAAAGAAGTTGAATCTTCTTCTGCCCAGCTTAAGGAAGTATTGGAGAGGCTGGGCAAGACCGAGGAGTTTCTCAAGGAGCTATGGAATGGGCATCTGATCATGCAGGCTACTCTCAACAGCCTTGCCCGCCACCTGAAATTGGGGTCAGTATCTAATCCTTCTGCTTAAATATGTCCTCCTGTTTGTTTAGTAGTTTTTTTTTATGTGTCTTGAGTCTGTGGAGTGATCGAATACCTCACCCACATTTTGCCCTGCAAAATGTGTGGTGAGGTGGGCGAATAACTTATGTTGTTTTTTTTTGTGTTTGAGTCTTTACCTCTCTATGTCCACTACTTTGTTGTAATCAAAGTGTGTGCGTAGGGAGGCCAAATGTTGTAAAAAAAGTTTGTTAAGTCCAAGGTTGAGGCCTCCATGGATGGACTTTGCTATAAGCAAAGTGTGTGCGTGGGGTGTCTGTGCCGTATGTTTTTATTTTAAGTTGTTAAGTTGATCAACATGGAGCTGTTAGGCAAGATGATATGATGATTTATGTTCTTAATTGCTGCTTGTTGAACAGTGTTAAGTTTATGCATGCTAGAGGATGACTTGTATGATGGATTGAGTTGTGAGCATACCCTATGAGGATTTGAGCTTAACTGAATTCATTCTTTGTGTGTGTTTAAAGACATCTTGATTAGGAAAAACTAGAACTTGCCTGTAGTTTGGTTTATAACCTTTGAACTTAGATGATTTAGGGCATTCTTTCATTAGCCCATTGAGCTTAAATTGATTACCTGATATCATTATCCTTTGATAAGCCCCTTTGAGCCAAATTTATTCTTTCTATCACTTAAATATTGCCCTGTAAAAAAATTGATGTTTATCTGATTATGGGTACCTGGGCAATAAAAAGAAGAAAATGGCAGGAAGGAGGTTGTGGGGGTACATCCTGGACAGAAATAAGTTTTGTGTTGATAGTTGGGTTATGCCCAATTAAAGTCTAAAAAATGAAGAAATAAAGGGAACAGAAAAAAAAAAAGAGAGAAAAATAGTTAGTTCCCTAAAAAGGTTGAAGCTTAAGCCTGGAAAAGTTAAGGAAAGGAATTAAGAAGAATTTGGGGACTCCTGTTGCCCAGCATGAGTTTAAAAGGCCCTTAGCCATGATCTAAATACTTCCTATCTATTGTTTGAAGCTTTAGAACCCTAAAAAAACCTAATGATGAGTTCTGAGGTTTAGAATAAGAGCTTTGAATTTAAAAGGTAGGCAAGCCTATGGTGACATAGAAGTCAAGATGATCTATGAGAGTCAAAAAATATACCTAAACACAAGAGTGATGAGTGTGGAGAGGATATTATAGAAGCTTACAATTCTGTCCTGACTTGTTTGATGGCATTGCATTTTCTTTTCCCTTTATTTGCAGAATGTTTTAAGATATTGTTATATTGTTCTGACTAACTCTCCAGTGTTCATCATGTTTAGAGTCTTTTGTTTTGTTCTTTTGTTTATGTCTTGGGCAAGTTGTTTGTGCACACTTGAGGACAAGTGTGGATTAAGTATGTGCGCATGATGAGTCCATATTTTGTGTCTATTAAGTGTCTGTTTTAGGTAGTTTAGATCGAGTCTTTTTGTGTATTTTGTTTAGTTTTAGTGTCTTGGAGGACATATTTTGGGCAGGAGGTGGTCTGCTGCCTTGCAGGTGGAAATTGGGCAATACAGGGATGGAAAGCTTCATTTTTGGAAGCAAGTTGGGCAGAGTGATATTGGTCAAGACACGCGGAGTGCTTTGGTCAGCTGGCGTGTTTCTCTCCTAGGTCTAAAAGGATAAGGAAAAGATGATCTAACTTAAATATCTTTTCTTATCCCACTAGATTTAGGATCCGCAAGGGATCTCTTGGAGATAGATGTGACTTGCCATGTTGGGGTCGTGCTTATCAAGTATTACTTGCATTCCAAGGTAGCTCGTGGATTCCTTCCATGTTAAGGATCGGAGGGCCAAACCCTAGGCACTCGACTATAAATATTGAAGCCTAGCTGTTGCGAAGGGACGCTGACTTTATGCTTTCATTCCCTATTTATATTAAAAGATTGTGAGGAAAAGAACAAGTCCTACCGGCAACGTTTTATTTGTAATTTTGTTCGTACAGTTTCCATAAGCACTTTTGGCCGAATTTACTTTCACGTACTTCGTAAGTTTTAATATAGTTCTTATTATGAGTTCCTCAATTTATTGTGTTCGTAAATTTACTTTCATGTCTAGCTAAGTTTTTATACTTGATCTGGGCAAGATAGTTAGGTGATTACTTAGGCTTGAAAGGTCTTATTTGTGCTAGATAATTACATGCATGTGTTTGCGATATGTTAATGAACTTGTTTTAATATGGTATAATATGATTAAGAGGTTAATAGGCTGTTAATCGTTTAGGAAATATTAGATCACCAATCAATTGGGAAGTAGGAGTGTTTTCCATAACTTATCTCAATTCAGATCAATTGACATTAGAGGTAGGTGTCTACCCTATTAGGCTAGACGTGATGATTACTTGTTGGGCCATTTTAGTAATTAATGCTCCTTGGGCAAGAAACTTGTCACAGCCCGAAATCCGGTGTGTAGGAACGATCAGACTCCATTGGAGTGTGAAGGTGAAACCATCAAATAACAAATCAATTTTATCTCAACTCAACTTTAAACCCTAACCCGAATAAATTAAAACTTGTGAAACCAACAAATAAAACTCGACTCAACAAGGAATCGATCAAGGAAATAAGGTTTCAACATGACATGAATATACACAAACTTTCATAACATGGCTCGGTGATTAACGAGTTTAATAATTTACAAAGTTTCTCAAAAATAGGGTTAAGTTTAACGACATCATACGGTTCAAAAAGTAGGGTTTTCAAATGAAATTTCAAAGCATTTCTTTGAGCTCACAGCTCATTGATATCAGAGTTATCAAAATACTAACATATCAAAAGATTGATAAGCAGCGGAGACATCACTTGCTCACAATAATTACATGTATGAAGACATGTAACTGTCGACTCAACATCCAAAAGGTTAACACACCACCAAGACCATCCAAACCATCCTCATCCATAGCTAACCTGCTCGTTTAGAAATACATGAAGAGCTGAGTACTTCGTACTCAGTGAACACATTGCCAAAAACAATTTTAAAAGCTTGCTCTTAGAGCTATATAATTGAACTTGCCTTGCCACTGCATCACAAGTGTTAGCATACTTGAAATCATTTACTTGTGAATGCATAAAACATTTTTCTTTTAAAAGATGTGTGCACACAATTTATATAATAGGTATGAAATCATCTACCATATCAACTTTGTGCTGAGAAGTAGGCCTCCTTCTCAAACACTGTGACCGGCTAAACCGAAGTAAAGCTCACAGTCACCTCATCAATCAATTAACCACACGTGGGTTCCTGTTTTCCACAGGATATAATATTCATGTAGATGATAAAGCATACCAAACTCAGATAAATGGCAAGTCAAGTAATTTTAAAAGCTCACATAATATTATTCAATAAGTAATAGCATTCATCGGAGTTTTGGTTCAGAAAAGCCCACCTCGCTTCTGGTCTTTTGAAGTCGGGGTTGCTTACTTTTCGTTTTTCCCAATTATTTTGCAGTCCCCCTCGGCCCTTCAATAACAACATCGATTAAACTCGAGCTTATCAACACGAAAATTTGACTAAGATAACAAACTCAAATACGAACATCTTATCTCTTAATCTCATACTCATAACCTCTAACTTATTTCTTATAGAAAATTTTATCTCTTTTTATTTTATTTTTCCTTTTTATTCTTAAATATTGATATTACTAATATTATTTTTCTTTCAACACTAACATCCAATTTCACATTATATTTTCATTTGTCATCATTCCAACATCATCATCAATCAAAGAGATATTTTTCTTTATACTCATACTCTTATTGACTTCTTTTTCCCATTATTCTCCTTTTATTATTATTATATATATATATATATATATTTATTTATTTATATATATATATATATATCTCAAAATTCATAAAAATTCATGAGACTTTATTTTCTACTCAATTCTTTCAAAAATAGACTTAGCATCTCATTTATTTCTCAATTTCATTTTTATTTAATGAAATTCCTCAATATATATAATATACTCATTTTTCGAAACTTATATATATATATATATATATCTATTTTTCTAATTTATTCAATTCATCTTCAAATCTTCAAATTTCTCTCATGAATTTGAAGAACACATCTTCAAAAATTCATTTTAACATCAAGAACATCATATCTTATTTTCAAATCTATTTTCTTTATTTTTCTCCAAATTTACTCATTTAAATTCCATAAAAATACTAAAAATCATATTTCTCAATTTCATGCTCAAAATTTACTCAAAGATTTTCTAACACATCTTAACATCATAATCATCATTATTATCCTCTTATTTCATCAAAAACCATCATAAATCATTTTTTTCTCATTATATGCATAATTCGAATTATATACCTAAAATCAAGAAAATTCATATTTCATCATAAAACACATATAAATCATGTTTTCATGTATCATCATGCTTATAAGCATCATAAAACTCATAAAATCAAGAAATCATATTTTTTCTCATATTTTCTCTATTTTTCACCAATTAAATTCAATAAAAATTCAATAAATTCACCAAAAATTATCATCAACACATATATGCACATAAATCAAATGAAAAATTATAATAAGCACATATCATCATCATATCATCAAATAGCATCAAAACTCATCAAGAACTTATTTTTCCTAATTTTCTTATTTTAATCGATTTAGAGCTTTTAACTTATCTTAGGTTCTTTCATCTTTTAATTCCTAAATCATGTTTTAAAACTCATCTTGGTCATCATCTCATCATCAAAATCCTAAGGTTTGCCTATGCATAAAGTAAACATGCATCTTTTCCTTATTTTCTTGGTTTAGAGATACATATATACATCTTATGAATAATTGGAAATCATACTTAAATAAATTCTTAAACTTCTTCTTTGACTTGGATTTTGGCTTGCTTGGAGGATGGAAGATGATGGATTGAAACTCCTTTCCTTGCATGAAATAAGATACAAGGGGATCAAGATCATTTCTTTCAAAAGAAACAAAGATCAAACCCGTATTTTTCTTCAAGAAAATCGGTGAAATAGGGTTGAAGATCTAGCTTGTTTCAAGCTTGGAAATGAAATGAAATGGATGGAAACTTACTCCTTAGATGATCTTGAATACAAGGAAGATGATCACATCAAAGAATCCTCAAGCATGAAGTATGATTTCATCAAAGAACTAGGGTTGTACATGAAGAAATTTCGAATATCAGCTGCTACTGTCCAGCTGTGATGATCGACTTTTGCAGCGGTTTTCTTCAAGTTTTAAGGCTTTGGATGATGATGAAATATGTAGTAGATGATGTCTAGTATGTTAGGGTAAAGTTTGGAATGATTTGGAGGTGTTTATCATGGAGTTTGGAGCTGAAATTTGCAGCATGGCTGCTGCTATATCTTTCTCGGCAGAGAGAGTTTTTGAGAGAGAGATGGAGAGCTTGATTGTTGCTTGTGAGGGAAGAGTGATGTGAGGTGATAGATAGATGAAGTGTGAGGTGAGAGTACACATGTATATGCATTTAACATGTGAGAATCTTGCAAGATTTTGCAAGATTAGAGAGAGAAGGGAGAGAGATCGAAAGAGAGACTTGAGAGAGAAAGAGAGGACATGCGTTGGATTAATGAGAGGGAGAGTGGTGCTCACTCTCTCTAAGGAGAGTGTTGGAGGTCATTTTGCTACTATTTTAGATAAGCATAGGATTTTTATCAGTTAAATATACCCGGAAATAGAAGTTTTCCGGTAGAAAATATCCTTGTCATTTTATTTTATTCCCTCAATCCTCTAATAATCCTTCTCGTCTCTTTTTCGTCGTCTAAATTCTCTCTAATTCTATTTATCTCTTAAAATAATTTAAGGAATCCAATGATCTAATTTTTATGCCAAGATTCCTTCTAACAAATAAGTTCGTAAAAACTGCTCGATTAAACGAGTCGTCAAACAATTTATTTTTAAACTTCACTCAAATGATCTCAGAAAATTCTCCAACTTATCTCAAGGATCTTAAAATAAATTCTAGATTCCAATGAAACTAATTAGACTAGATTCGGAGTTATTCGATGAATAGGGATTTCTCGGTTTACATTACTATTCATCTAAAAATAAAAGTTCTCAGAAAATTCCAGAATTCATACTCAAGCTTAAACTCATATAAATACGCTCAATTAATTCATCACATACTCAATTCGAATAATCGAAATGAGAAAAATCACATTAGAGCACATAAGGGCATTTTTGTCATTTCACAGAAAAATTTATTTTCACAAAAATTTTTAGTGCATAAAACTCATCATATATGCTTATTAGTTTAATTAATACGCACTTAATAACTTAGAAAAGTTTGGGGTATTACAAAACTGAACAATGACTCCGACAGAGGTATTGCCCAAGGTAGGGAGTTGGCAGTGCATCGCCAATTCAGTAAGGATAGGTCAGGGAAGGGTTTGTTGAGAGCGTGACGAGTAAAATGGGATCTCGGCATTCAAGTCCTATAACCAACGATGCATGCATGTAATGAATATATTTGCATCAATAACCAAGCTAGAGTTTTCACTTAACAATGTCTTTGTCCAGATCAAGTCATTTTTATTATTGATCAAGTTATCTGTTTTCCTTTCTGTGTTCATTTAACTTCTCTGTAATGCCCGTAAATTCCTTACGTTCTAAAAAGTTTAAAGTTAATTAAATAAATGGCTTTGCACGCCTAAGTTTATAATTTTTAATTCTAAGGCTAACGGTCGAATCCGTTATTAAAAATAAATTACGGGAGTCAGCTAGATGACTACTGTATTAGGGGTTAGCGCGTACGAAAAATTTTAGTTTGTAAACTAAGATCGGAAAACCGTCTAATTTTTACGTTTACAAAATTGTGATACGAACACACCGAGAAAGTTTGTTTTTACGTTTTTCCGGACGAAACTCGGACTTGTCGTCCCGAGTTTTTGTCAAAATAAATTTTATAAATTTATTTTCTAATTAAGTTCATACATTAGAATTTTTAAGTCAAATCGAATCGCGACGATTTTTGTACCGAACAACGTTTTTCGTTGTTCGTTTTTCCGTAACGTCGGATCGCGCCGGAAAAAGCCGTAACCCTCTTAAGACCCATGCATGCAGCCGCCACCTCACCTTAAATAGGTGTCAACATGCATGTAGATGTTATCTAGCTAAGTGACACCTTAACCTATACTTTACACTTCAACTTTTTCATCATGCATTCAACAAACAAAACAACCATTTTTCCTCCCATCTCTCTCTACCTCTCGGCTGCTCTCTCTCTAAATCTTCATCTTCTTAACCTTCATTTCCTTCATCCACCATTGAAGAACACCTCCAAGAACAAGAAGAGTTCTTACAAGTCATAATTCATCCAACAAAACTCTACACATCCTTCTTTAATTCTTAAGGTATTTCCATCCTCCACAATCCTATCCATTTAGATTTTCTTTTCTTCTCTTTCCTTCTTGTTCGAAATTTTTAAGGTTATGGGATAGATGATTTGAGCTTAGAACAATGTAATTGGATGTATTAGATATGATAATTGGAGATTTAAAATGAATCAAAACCAAGAATCCTAACATCTATGTTAATGCAGCATTTTTTTGGGAAAATGGTAGAATTTCTAATTTTCTTCTTTTGATCATGGATTCATGTTTAGTAGATGCTTAATTAGTGTTTGGAATGAAAAGGGATTGAAAGCCCTATGTTATTATGAAATTCAATTAGGGTTTGAATTATAAATTAGGGGTTTTTGCATGTTAGTTGTTTTTGGAATTGTAAGTGATTAATAGTTGTTATAATAGTTTGATTAGTGAATAAGTGATGTTAATTAGAGAAGAAAATCAACCCCTTAACATCTATATAAAACCAGAAATTTATAGAATAAATAGGAGTTGATACATGTTTGATATTAAGTGATGATTTGTTAGTTGTTTATGTTGCAAATCATAATAGTCGATAATAGAAGTTAATTGGAAATTTTCTAAAAAAGTTTAATGAAGTATAAGAGGCAAAGATCACTATATAAACTGAGTTATAAAGATGTTAAGATATGTTTGCATGCATAAAAACGGTTCACATTAGACGTAGTTTAACGTCGTAAAATTTGAACGAAAACCGACGACTTTTGGAAATCGCGTAAGAGACGAATATCTAGTTGTAACTAATAATCGGAAAGTCGGATGAAAATTCTAACTTGATATTATTGTTTATAATGAAATTTAAAACAACTCTCTAGTTGACATCATAAGCATCCGAGTTCATATGATATGGGTTATAGTGCTAATCGGGAACTAGAACACGTTTGGAATTTCTTTGATTGGTATAGTACTTGTTAGTTGAAATCCGACGTTAGAACGTCGTGCTTTTGAACAAGTTGAAAAGGAATTTGTCACGTACGGAGGTACGTGATGACTTCTTTAAGAATCCAGTTTCTAAAAAAGTTGAATGCGAGAATTTAAAACGAACCTAAACGTTATACGGCGAACTTATCAATCAATTAGGGTTTCCATGGCAGTTTTGCGACCCTCGCCGGAAACTGTTATAACTTCCAGCTCGTTTATCGGATTTGTGATCCGTAAATTGGAGCGCGAACTAGACTTCCTAAGCTTTCTTATGGTACAGGGCTCACCCCCTGTTTCCAAATCGTCTGTTCTGGAAAGCCTCCAGAGTTACTGGACTGTGCAGTGAATTTTCAGTTTCTTGTTTTCTAAGTTGTTTAGTTCACAACTTAGCTTCTTTCAATCGTTTAAGCCGTTTTTATCTATCGAACATCTACCTACTGACCCTAGAGTCAAGTATAGGACCTTGAGTGATGAAAACTAGTCGAGATCATATATTTTATCCTTTCATTAAAGAAGTAATAAACGAGAACTTGCATAAGTCGTGAAATGAGCTATTAAGTAAATCGCCTAAGTTGATCCTTTCCAACTTAGTTTCTTTTAATCTTTAAAATCGTATTAAGATATCGACTGCCTTCTCTACTGACCCAAGAGTCGAGTATGAGAGCTTCTGAGTTCTAAACAAAATTGGTACGAATCTCGTTTCCCGTTTAAGTAAAACGAATTAATTAAGCGTGCAAATGCCTAAAGAATAAAACAACTTAAACCTTCTTCGATTCTTTTTAATCGATTATCGTTACGACCCGTTCTTAAGTATATTTATTTTACGATGAAGGAGAAAGCCAACTGTGAAGAAAGGACGAAAGATCCGAAGTTGGAAGCGTTTGCTTTAAGTTCTGTATTTATAAGGTGGGCTTTTATCTATATCAAATAAAATGTGGGTTTTTCCACAACTCGAAAGTATTATTTATCACTTTGATAATTGTGTTTTCAAAGTGATAATCTTGGCATAAACTGTTTCAACTTTTTATGTGAGTTCTCTTGTACCTATCTGAGTTAACATTCGTGTTTTCCAGATTTCTGAGTTAACCTTCGGGTTTTCTAGACTTTTAGAGTTAATCTAACTAGGTTAACTAACGATCGGCTCTGAGTTAGCTGCTAAGTGCTTTCCAGAGTTAGTGCACTTTGTAACCTGTGGTGTATGTGATATCCTGTTGAGGGGTACCAGCCACGGTGAATTAGTTTGGGTCAAGATTGAACATAACATACTCTAAAATGCTTGCGCAAGCTGCTTTATACAAATCAGTCAGAAAATGTTTAGTAGGCACGGGCCTTTTCAACAAAACCCCGATGCGCTACGGTTATAGTATGCCAGATTATTTATACTTATGACTATGATTTCGGCATCGTGCCCACTAAGTACGTTGTACTTAGCCCTGCACTGTTTTCTAAATGTGCAGGTTGAAGCGACGGTGAGCGGCGACGGTTGATGTTGAGTTGAAAGATAGGTTGCTTTAGTTAGAACTCTTCCGCTGCAGAACTCTGAATCTTTGAGATGTACCTTTTGAACAATTCTCAGTAGTCTAAGTCTGTAAATATGAACCTAGCTTCTTTGTACTTTTGTCGAGTAATCCTTAGGGATTAACTCTTTCTTATCTATATTAAAGTCTTGTTCATGGTTTATCAATGTTTTTCATGAATGTTTAGTCAGTTAGCCCCCTTCTTCCCCGCTTCTTTAATCCAACCCCAGTCGCACCCCGGCTTCTGCCGTCCCTCGGGATTTGGGGCTGTGACAGAGTGGTATCAGAGCAGTGTTCATTTTCTGCTTTGCTTCTGAGTCAATCTTCTAGTATGAGTTAGTGTGAGTCATTCTTTCTAGTACGAGTCATTCTTTGAAGTAATATCATAAAGTGATATATATATACAAGTCTTTCTTCGAGTAATAATATAGAGTATTTGTTTGTGCTCTATATCGAGTCTTCTTTCGAGTCGTGAAATGGAGTAAATATTCATATTCCATAGTGAGTCTCTTTTCGAGTTATAAGATAAAGCACCTGTATATACTCTGGATCAGAGTCGTCTTTCCAAGTATAAGATAAGAGTTAAACTCTAAAGCTAAGATTGAGAACATAGATGTCAACTCAACCGCCCGCTACGTCGACTCAACAAGGAAAAGGAAAGAATTTTAATAATATGATTTCTTTTAACAAGAAAGTTTATGAACAAGTATGCAATGAGATTAAGAATGAGAATGAGTTGTGTTCCGAAATTAAGAATTTTATGGAAGTAAAATTTTTATACTTTATGTGATTGAGTGATAGTACAAGTACTATCTTATGTGATTATTTGCGCAATAATTTCTTTCTTTTGAAAATTATTCGGACACAAGAATATAGTTGGATTTTAAGGAATTTTCCCGGTTCAATGAGAACGTAGACTTGAAACCTAAGAACTTTCAAGTTCTTCGAAAACTTAGACGTTTTTAAGAAACGTTATTCCAAATGATTTCGAAAGGAGATCCCTAACGTGAGAAGGACTTCCTCTGATGAATGTCACGCGCGCTTAGTGACATGAATAAAGACTCGGCAAAGTCGATCTTTGTTTTACAACCCGATAAGAATTTCCTTCGAGGGAAATGAAATAAATATGAATAAAATAAAGTAAATATGTACGAAAGGAATGAAAGAAACATATAGACGTGTGAGAAAAACGTGACTCCAAATTATCCGAGAAAAGGTTGAAACAAGAAGGATAAAATGAAATAAACGAAAGAGCCGAATGTTACCTTAGTTGTAAGGGCATGAACAAAGTCTTCTGGAGATGGCTTTGTTTTACTTATTAGGAGCCGTTCAAGTATTCGAATAGCTTAAAATTGTATCTTCCTCTAGAAGATTGAGTATTCCGAGCTAAATTGGAGAGTTTCCAAAGATTTCTTTTTGAGAAGTAGTTGTGTGTGCAATTCAAGAATTGCTGCTCGATTTAGAAAAGTAAAATCTGTATGAAGTAATCAATAGAGCGAGACAGAAGTTCCATGTGATTGAGGGACTGTTATGTGGACTTGATCAACCCACATAATAAGAAACTCAGTAATATGGGTCTTATGCCCCGCTAGTAAAACCTTTTAGTATGGTATAAGTAGTTTAAAGAGAAGAATGTTACTTACGTATAAGTATCTTATAACGACGTCGTTCCTTTTCTTTTTGTTTTTTTTATAGTGCTCGCCTCGTTCGAACTTTACGAAGAGGACCTGATAGTCCTAGAGAGTCTGATAGAGGTCAAGAACAACGTATAAGAGAGGAAAGACAAAAACACCCAAAAACCTTTTCACTTCCCCTATCTTCTCAACGTCATAGCATTGAGGATTTATTCTTCGGAAGCAAACCACCATATTTCGATGGATCTAGTAATCCGAGTGAGGCCAAGCAATGGATACATACTATAGAGAGAATCTGTGAACCAATTAGACTTAGTGATGAAGAGCGCCTAGCATGTGTTGAGTATCAGCTATCAGGACCAGCTAAATATTGGTGGAAGACTAGACAGAGAATTATGCCGGTAGAGCAAGCGGCTCTAACCACTTGGAATGATTCTAAGGTGGCATATTATGATAAGTATGTATACAACCAAGTAGAAACTGAGGAAGAAATAGCAATGAAACTTCAGGGAGAACTTAAGTATGAACTGGGAAAAACAGTAGCCAGACAGGAAGGATTGAGTTATGCTGAACTACTAGAACGAGTCCGTGAAATAGAGGCATTAGTACCTAATAAAGGAAAGGTGGTAAAATCCACACCAGCACCAAATTAGACCCCAATCCAAAAGCTTCCCAACAAAAAGGTTAATCATAAGGGTAAAAGGAAATGGGAAGGAAGTAGTAGTGATTGTTACCAGTTCCACAACAAGCAAGGGAAACAGAATAGGACTCGGCAGGGTTTCCACCAACCAGGGAAAAGAAGTGACTATGGAAAGAATGTAAGACAAAAAAATAATCCACAGAGAAATGAACAATCCGGTTAAGATAAGAGAAACCATCTACTAGGACAGCTGCAAGGGCAGTCAAGGAACGTTAACCAAGGAAAAATCACTAATCCCGATTACCCTAAGTGTAATAAGGAACACCCTGGTGTTTGTTTAGCAAAAACTAGTGTTTGCTTTAACTGTGGACGTAAGGGGCATGTTAAGAGGGATTGTCCTGAACCGTGGCAAGCAGTAGAACATAAACGAGAATTTTCTACTTGTTCTAGATGTGGTAAGAAGCATAAGAGTGCGTGTTTGGCAAACACGGATAAATGTTTTAATTGTGGGCAGACGGGGCATATAAAGAGGAGTTGTCCGACGCTGCTCCGGACGGCAAAACCAAATCAGTACGGCCAGCTTCAGCCGTCAAATACCATTCAAATCCAGTCACAGCCACAGCTGATGCAATCACAACAGAATGCGAACGCATACATGATTAGGCAGGAGAGGTTTAATGAAGGAAAGGGAGATCTGGCAGGTATTGGACGAACCTTATAAATTGCCCTGCCATAAATTTTTGCTTCGTTTTAGAACCTTACATTCGGGTATAATCAGTACCTGATAACCTTTAGGAGTAGAACTAGGACGCTTTAATTGTGAAATTGGAACAATTACGCTTCAGGGAGTGTTGAGGACCTCAGAGAGTTAACCCCTTAGTTTCATTAAACAATCGATTGGGAAGTAATAAAATGCACTATATATATAAATTTAGGAAAAGACTAGTTGTTTGAGAATTACCACGATTCTCGACAACGAGAGAAAAATCTCTTTTAAAAAAAAATCCCAAATAGAGAACCTACAGAATTATATGAAATATTATCTGGTTTATCACCAGATTGACGCGTAGGTTTCACGATCGACTTAGAACTACAAGTAGCTCCCAAATTAAAGGTTTTATGTAGAATGGTATCAAAGGAGTTAGAGGAGCGTAAGATCCAACTGCAAGAGTTGTTAGATGACGATTTCTTTAGACAAACGTTTTCACCATGGAAAATATTTTAGATGTTCATCGTCAAAGAAGGATAATTCTGCAAGAATGTATATAGGCTGTCAAAAATTAAATAAAGATAACCCTTAAGAGTAAGTATCCTTTAACGAGAATAGAAGACCCTTGATAAATTTAAAAGGGAACAAGTACAATTGTAAGGATAGACTTAAGGTCTAAGCATCACTAGTTAAAAGAGTAAACTGGTGATATACCCAAAAATTTATCTTTCAAGCCAGATATGGCCATCACGAATGTTTAGTTATGCCGTTAAATTGGCTAGTGCTCCTTAGTATTCATGAACCACAGGAATAGAATTTTCCACCTAGACTTAAAAAAGAATTCATTTAGTATTTATCAACGACAATTTCAGTTACCCTAAGAATGAGGATGAACACAAAGAACACTTACGAATAGTACTAGAACGCTTAGAGTCGAGAAACTAGATGCCAAGTTCAGAAGAGCAAGTTCGAGTGAAGAAGAAATAATTCTTGGACATATAGTGTCGACAGAAGATGTTAAGATAGATTCATGCCAAGGTAGAGGCAGTACTCAAATGATAAATCGCCTACCAGTCTGAATAAAATAAGAAGTTTCCCAAGTTGGACAGTTATAATAGAAGTTTCCATTAAGAATTTTTTTTTTATAATTACTAAGACTTATGACACAACTACATAGAAGAAAAGAATAAATGTACAGACAATTGTGGAATAGGAACGCACACGTTCTAGGAAAAGTTGATCATTACCCAAGATTTAGCCCTCCCAAAAACGATAAGGAATACGAGATGGATGTTAACGCTACTAAGAATGAGATAGTACGATATAAATGCAAAATGAGAAAGTAATAGCTTACGATTCACGACACGTTAACCCCAGGAAATTGAATATCCAACCTACGACTTAGAACTTGCAGCCGTAAAGCTTGCATTGAAAATTTGAACACACCATCTATATGGTTCAAGGGATGAGATCTTCACAGATCATAAGAATTAAGAGCGTGTATTCAAGCAAAGGAATTAACATAAGACAAAGGAGATAGCTCGAACTAGTAAGATATTATGTTTGTGAAAATAATTCCCATCTAAGTAAAGTTAAGAGTAGGAATAGACACGCTGAGTCGTAAGACTCCAACTAAGTTTAGGTATCTTTTCGTCGTAAAAGAGACACTTATATGAGGATTCGAGAAGATAGATATAGAAAAATGCATGATGCATCAGCATCGATCGCAGGGCGAATAGCGGCACAAGTAGCTATATCAAATTACGAGAAGGGTTATAAGTATCAAGAGAAAGGACGAGTCAATGGATAAGCCTCGACTAAGGATAAGAATGGATAAACCAGACAGCGACTCTGAAGCAATGAGTTTGTGATAGAAATTTAAGAGTGGACTTAGTAATTCCGATGACGACGAGATGGTTGTAGGTTACAAGGCAGAAAAGTCAGGTAGCAAACCTAACTTTAATTCCGCTTTTCACCGCCAGTTGAATGGATAGTCCGAGAAAATGATTCAAGTACTCGTTGATATGCTAAGAACGATAATATTAGCCGAAGAGCGAATTGAAGAACACGTAGCCAAACAACCGAGTTGTTATAACAACAACTATTAAGCTACGATAAGAATTACGACTTATGAGACCTTGTAAAAGGAAAAAGATTTACATAGCTGCCTTATTGCTATAAGGTAGGTGAAAGCAAAAATTTAGGACCAAATGCGGTCAATAAAATGATCGGGATCATTCGATAGATTCGAGTCAGAAGAAAACAAGTTTTAAAGAAGACAAAAGTCCTAAGTATATACAACAATTTGAATTTAATAAACGAGAAGGAAAATAAAAGCTCCTTAAGTTTTCTCTGTTAATGAGAAACGTTAGTTTCGTGTCAAGTTCAGGGTTTGACAAAAATCTTTATAATTAGTAAGTAACTTGGGAAAGATAGTTCCAATACGAATAGTTATGGCTTTATCGCCAAGTTTATGAAATACTCATTTTAAGTATATCTCATTTCGAGAAAGTAACATATATTCGTTTTTATACACGAAGTTCTATCAGCAAGACGTCGTTCTTGAAATCGACTAAATTTATTAGGAAAGATTGAAAGCGATCTTAGATCGAAAAGAGCAAAAGTTAAAAAGCAAGTCCAGACGAATAGTAATAGCATTATAAGATCATCACAGGCAAGAGAAAATCATGTCGAGTAAGAAGTACTTCAAGCAGTTAAAGAGGATAAGCAAATTTCGGGACGAAATTTTTCGTAAGTGGGGTAGGATGTAATGCCCGTAAATTCCTTACGTTCTAAAAAGTTTAAAGTTAATTAAATAAATGGCTTTGCACGCCTAAGTTTATAATTTTTAATTCTAAGGCTAACGGTCGAATCCGTTATTAAAAATAAATTACGGGAGTCAGCTAGATGACTACTGTATTAGAGGTTAGCGCGTACGAAAAATTTTAGTTTGTAAACTAAGACCGGAAAACCGTCTAATTTTTACGTTTACAAAATTGTGATACGAACACACCGAGAAAGTTTGTTTTTACGTTTTTCCGGACGAAACTCGGACTTGTCGTCCCGAGTTTTTGTCAAAATAAATTTTATAAATTTATTTTCTAATTAAGTTCATACATTAGAATTTTTAAGTCAAATCGAATCGCGATGATTTTTGTACCGAACAACGTTTTTCGTTGTTCGTTTTTCCGTAACGTCGGATCGCGCCGGAAAAAGCCGTAACCCTCTTAAGACCCATGCATGCAGCCGCCACCTCACCTTAAATAGGTGTCAACATGCATGTAGATGTTATCTAGCTAAGTGACACCTTAACCTATACTTTACACTTCAACTTTTTCATCATGCATTCAACAAACAAAACAACCATTTTTCCTCCCATCTCTCTCTACCTCTCGGCTGCTCTCTCTCTAAATCTTCATCTTCTTAACCTTCATTTCCTTCATCCACCATTGAAGAACACCTCCAAGAACAAGAAGAGTTCTTACAAGTCATAATTCATCCAACAAAACTCTACACATCCTTCTTTAATTCTTAAGGTATTTCCATCCTCCACAATCCTATCCATTTAGATTTTCTTTTCTTCTCTTTCCTTCTTGTTCGAAATTTTTAAGGTTATGGGATAGATGATTTGAGCTTAGAACAATGTAATTGGATGTATTAGATATGATAATTGGAGATTTAAAATGGATCAAAACCAAGAATCCTAACATCTATGTTAATGCAGAATTTTTTTGGGAAAATGGTAGAATTTCTAATTTTCTTCTTTTGATCATGGATTCATGTTTAGTAGATGCTTAATTAGTGTTTGGAATGAAAAGGGATTGAAAGCCCTATGTTATTATGAAATTCAATTAGGGTTTGAATTATAAATTAGGGGTTTTTGCATGTTAGTTGTTTTTGGAATTGTAAGTGATTAATAGTTGTTATAATAGTTTGATTAGTGAATAAGTGATGTTAATTAGAGAAGAAAATCAACCCCTTAACATCTATATAAAACCAGAAATTTATAGAATAAATAGGAGTTGATACATGTTTGATATTAAGTGATGATTTGTTAGTTGTTTATGTTGCAAATCATAATAGTCGATAATAGAAGTTAATTGGAAATTTTCTAAAAAAGTTTAATGAAGTATAAGAGGCAAAGATCACTATATAAACTGAGTTATAAAGATGTTAAGATGTGTTTGCATGCATAAAAACGGTTCACATTAGACGTAGTTTAACGTCGTAAAATTTGAACGAAAACCGACGACTTTTGGAAATCGCGTAAGAGACGAATATCTAGTTGTAACTAATAATCGGGAAGTCGGATGAAAATTCTAACTTGATATTATTGTTTATAATGCAATTTAAAACAATTCTCTAGTTGAAATCATAAGCATCCGAGTTCATATGATATGGGTTATAGTGATAATCGGGAACTAGAACACGTTTGGAATTTTTTTGATTGGTATAGTACTTGTTAGTTGAAATCCGACGTTAGAACGTCGTGCTTTTGAACATGTTGAAAAGGAATTTGTCACGTACGGAGGTACGTGATGATTTCTTTAAGAATCCAGTTTCTAAAAAAGTTAAATGCGAGAATTTAAAACGAACCTAAACGTTATACGGCGAACTTATCAATCAATTAGGGTTTCCATGGCAGATTTGCGACCCTCGCCGGAAACTGTTATAACTTCCAGCTCGTGATCCGTAAATTGGAGCGCGAACTAGACTTCCTAAGCTTTCTTATGGTACAGGGCTCACCCCCTGTTTCCAAATCCTCTGTTCTGGAAAGCCTCCAGAGTTACTGGACTGTGCAGTGAATTTTCAGTTTCTTGTTTTCTAAGTTGTTTAGTTCACAACTTAGCTTCTTTCAATCGTTTAAGCCGTTTTTATCTATCGAACATCTACCTACTGACCCTAGAGTCAAGTATAGGACCTTGAGTGATGAAAACCAGTCGAGATCATATATTTTATCCTTTCATTAAAGAAGTAATAAACGAGAACTTTCATAAGTCGTGAAATGAGCTATAAAGTAAATCGCCTAAGTTGATCCTTTCCAACTTAGTTTCTTTTAATCTTTAAAATCGTATTAAGATATCGACTACCTTCTCTATTGACCCAAGAGTCGAGTATGAGAGCTTCTGAGTTCTAAACGAAATTGGTACGAATCTCGTTTCCCGTTTAAGTAAAATGAATTAATTAAGGGTGCAAATGCCTAAAGAATAAAACAACTTAAACCTTCTTCGATTCTTTTTAATCGATTATCGTTACGACCCGTTCTTAAGTATATTTATTTTACGATGAAGGAGAAAGCCAACTGTGAAGAAAGGACGAAAGATCCGAAGTTGGAAGCGTTTGCTTTAAGTTCTGTATTTATAAGGTGGGCTTTTATCTATATCAAATAAAATGTGGGTTTTTCCACAACTCGAAAGTATTATTTATCGCTTTGATAATTGTGTTTTCAAAGTAATAATCTTGGCATAAACTGTTTCAACTTTTTATGTGAGTTCTCTTGTACCTATCTGAGTTAACATTCGTGTTTTCCAGATATCTGAGTTAACCTTCGGGTTTTCTAGACTTTTAAAGTTAATCTAACTAGGTTAACTAACGATCGGCTCTGAGTTAGCTGCTAAGTGCTTTCCAGAGTTAGTGCACTTTGTAACCTGTGGTGTATGTGATATCTTGTTGAGAGGTACCAGCCACGGTGAATTAGTTTGGGTCAAGATTGAACATAACATACTCTAAAATGCTTGCGCAAGCTGCTTTATACAAATCAGTCAGAAAATGTTTAGTAGGCACGGGCCTTTTCAACAAAACCCCAATGCGCTACGGTTATAGTATGCCAGATTAATTATACTAATGACTATGATTTCGGCATCGTGCCCACTAAGTACGTTGTACTTAGCCCTGCATTGTTTTCTAAATGTGCAGGTTGAAGCGACGGTGAGCGGCGACGGTTGATGTTGAGTTGAAAGATAGGTTGCTTTAGTTAGAACTCTTCCACTGCAGAACTCTGAATCTTTGAGATGTACCTTTTGAACAATTCTCAGTAGTCTAAGTCTGTAAATATGAACCTAGCTTCTTTGTACTTTTGTCGAGTAATCCTTAGAGATTAACTCTTTCTTATCTATATTAAAGTCTTGTTCATGGTTTATCAATGTTTTTCATGAATGTTTAGTCAGTTAGCCCCCTTCTTCCCCGCTTCTTTAATCCAACCCCAGTCGCACCCCGACTTCTGCCGTCCCTCGGGATTTGGGGCTGTGACATTCTCGTATTGGGCAAGAGAGTTCTAGTGACAAAAATACCAAAACCACACTTTCTTTACGGGTGAAGGAAGTTTCAAGAGATAGTGACAATCAACTCCTTGTGGATCGACCATGTACATACTTGCTAACTATATAGCTGTGAGGACAGGCTATAAATTCATTTTGAGAGAGCGAATGATAGCATCGTTAGTGTTTTTGAGATATAGAACGTCGTATTGACGTATAGGGAAGTTTTCCTTTGTGAATATTCATCCTTTATTTTGGTATAAGTCCTCAGAAGAGGCCATCACCCCGATGATATGAGAAAGAAGCTGTTAGGATATTAAAATCAGCTTTGAGTCTCTTAATTGTTTAAATTGTTTTGAGTATTTTAAGATTTGAGTAATTATATTTGTCTTATGTGACAATGTTTGAGTACGTAATTGCTATAAAATATCGAGCTTGATTTTCCATGACGATGTGTGATGATATTACTAAGAAAACATGCAAGTAAATAATTGCTTGTTTTATATTGAGTTGAGAATTGTTTTACTTGCAAAATTGATGAATAAATGCTTTGATTGAGAAAATTTTCCCTATGTTTTTGATAAATATCGATTGACAATCATATCCTTCTTGAGAGGAAAATTTTTGAATGTCGAGAAAATTTTTTAGTTGAGCTTAGTCCATTTTAAGGAAAGTTTTTCCGAGTTTTCTAATTTCAAGTATTTCTTTTAGAATGCCACCGAGAAGAAGAAACACGAGAGTCGAAAGAAACGAAGAAGAAGAGCAATGAGAGCAGACCCTGCCTCTTCAAAACGAAAGGCAAATTGAAGAACTCTTTCTTCGTCAGTATCCGCCGACCTTCGATGGTAAAGGAGTCCGACAGAAGCTAAGGACTAGATTCGTGCTCTCTAATGAATTTTTAGGTTTCTTCAATGTGGAAACCGAGAACATCTCAAGTGTATGACATACCATCTCAAAGGAACCGTCGATTACTGGTAGGAAGCCCGACAAAGAACGTATTAGCCAGAGGAACGAGAGAATCTGACTTGGGAGCAATTCAAGGAAGCTTTGTTTAAGAAGTACGTACCCAGGAGTTATCGTAAGCAGAAGGCGAACGAATTCGTGAACTTGAGGCAAGGAAATAAGACAGTAGCCGAGTAGGACCGTGAATTCTGTGAGTTAGCTCGTTTTGGGCCCGACAAGTTGGACACAGACGAAAAGATGTGCGAGTTGTTTCAAGTAGGCTTGAGGTAAGATATTCATGTGGTTCTTGCAAGTCAAAGCGGTCTGACTTACGCTGAAGCCCTTAATCGAGCCCTAGATATGGAGTTGGCTATGCAGCTAGAAAGAGGATCGCATTCTTCAGTGACCCCTCAATTTCAAGGTCAGATGACGGTAGCTGCGACCCCACAACCCTCTCAGCACGGCCCGATCGTAAAAAGAAAAGGAAAGTGGAGTGGTGGAAACCACCCATGTAAGAAGTCATGGTAAGGAAGGGGACAACAGCAGCATCAGCAAGCTCAGAAAGCAAAACCCCAGCATGGCAATTAGAGCACCGCATCTTTTGGACCCCAAGGACTCCCTTCGTGTTTGAAATGTGGCTGGATACATCAAGGCATTTGCAAGGCAGGAAGCAAGGTCTGTTATACTTGTGGTCAACATGGTCATTTCTCGAACCAGTGCCCAAGTAAACAGCAAGGAGCAAGCAGTGGAAAACCGAATCAATACCAGTCTTCATAGATGAGAGCCATGGAAAGAGCCCCACAGCAAATCTCCGTTAGTTTCACGCGTTGGCTCAAATTTAGAATTTGAGTGCGGAAATCGTAAGATATCCGCAAAATCCCTTAATCTAATCCAAATGTAGGATGTGGATATAATCTTAGGAATGGATTGGTTAACTGAGAATGTTGCAATGATTCGATGCGATCAAAGTCAGATTTTGTTTCAATCTTCTGGAGAAGCGCCAACCGTAGTTCATGAAATCGAGAAGAGAAAGAAGAAGAGTATGCCAACTATTTCGGCTATCAAAGCAGAAATGTTGTTGAGAGTAAAGGATACAAGAGCATATCTGATTTACCTGAATAAAGACGAAGAGCAAGAGTTGAGCATCAACGATGTAGCATTGGTGAAAGAGTATAAGGAAGTATTTCTAGAATTTTTTCCAGGTTTGCCTCCCGACACGTAATTGGAGTTCACAATTGATCTAGAGCTTGGATCAGCCCCGATTCAAAAGCTCCATAAAGAATGGCCCTGAAAGAGCTTCAATAATTGAAGCTTCAGTTGCAAGAGTTGTTAGATTTGGATTTCATTTGACCAAGTGTTTCCCCTTGGGGAGCACTGATTCTGTTTGTAAAGAAGAAGGATGGTAGCTTGAGAATGTGCATTGACTACCGAGAGCTCAACAAGATGACACTCAAGAACAAGTATCCTTTTCCAAGGATAAATCATCTGTTCGACCAGCTTAAAGGAGTTAGTGTTTTTTCCAAGATTGATTTGAGGTCTGGATACCATCAGTTGAAGATCAGACAAGAAGATATTCCAAAGATTGCTTTCAAAACGAGATATGGACATTATGAGTTTGTTGTAATGCCGTTTGGTTTGACAAATGCCCCAACTGTTTTTATGGATGTGATGAACTGAGTCTTTCATGAATTCTTGAAAAAAATTTTAATTGTATTCATTGACGATATACTGGTGTATTAAAAAAAAGACAAAGCAGAACATGAGAAACATCTTAGAATTGTGTTGGAAAGATTGAGGTCTGAGAAGTTGTACGCCAAATTCAACAAGTTTGAATTCTGGGTAAAGGAAGTGAATATCCTAGGACACATTGTTTTGTCCGAAGGAATCAAAGTTAACTCAGCCAAAGTACAAGCAGTTCAAGAATGGAAATCGCCAACTTCAGCTCAAAACGTCCGTAGTTTGCTCAGTTTGGCAGGTTACTACCAACGATTCATAGAAGGATTTTCCAAGATAGCAAAGCCGATGATGAGGTTGTTGAAGAAAGAATCAAAGTTTAAATGGATGGAGGAATGTGAGAAAAGTTTCCAAAAGCTCAAATCAAGATTGACCTCGGCCCCAGTGTTAGCCCTTCTTGACGCAGGAAAGGACTACACCATCTTCACCGATGTATCAAGACAGCTTAAACCTCAAGAGCAGAAGTATTCGACGCACAATTTAGAATTGGCAGCCATAGTGCACGCTTTGAAGATTTGGAGATATTATCTCTATAAAGACAAGTGTGAGATCTTTTCGGATCATAAAAGTCTAAAGTATTTCTTCCAGCAGAAGGAGTTAAACATAAGGCAAAGACGATGGCTTGAATTGGTAAATGATTATGATTGCAAGATTTCTTATCACCCTGGAAAAGCCAATGTTGTAGCCTATGCGTTAGGCAGGAAAGGAAATTCGGAGTTAGGATTTCTCCTCTCCAAGGAAGAAAATTTAATTAAGGAATTCGGGAAAATAAGAATCGAAGTAGTTCAGCCTCCGATGACAGTGGATCAAGTAATTGCCTCCTTAGTTGTGGTGCCAGATTTGAGATCTCGTATAATAGACGGCCAAAGGAAAGATGAGAGGTTGGAGAATCTGAGGCTCAGAGTCAGAAAATGAGGAGTTCAAGATTTTCGAGAATCGAGTGACAATGCTTTGTTGTTCCGTAGCAGAATTTGTGTGCCTAATGATGAAGAAATAAAGAATGAAATTATGAGTGAAGCTCATGATACCCCATACACCGCTTATCCTGGAAGTACGAAGATGTACCCGAATTTAAAGCAATAATTCTGGTGAGAAGGAATGAAGAAAGATGTGGCCATGTATACAGAAAGGTGTTTAACATGTCAGCAAGTGAAGTCTTTGCATCAGAGACCTTATGGACCTCTGCAACCGTTACCAGTCCCGAAGTGAAAATGGGATGATATTAACATGGATTTTGTGACAAGTTTTCCAAAGACAAAGAGAGGAAATACCGCCATTTGGGTGATTGTGGATAGATTGACGAAGTTCGCTCATTTCATACCTATTCCTATCACCTATGGATCAGATAAGTTGGCCGAGATATATGTTAAGGAGATTATGTGTTTGCATGGAGTTCTGAGTACGATTACATCACATCGAGACTCCAAGTTTACCGCACGTTTTTGGGAAAGTTTTCAAAAGAAGTTGCGAACGCGGTTGCAGTTCAACACTACTTATCACCCTCAGATGGATGATCAGTCGGGAAGGATTATCCAGATTTTGGAAGATATGCTGAGAGCTGTTGTGTTAGACAAAGGAGACAATTGGGAGAAAATTTTACACCTTGTCGAATTTGCCTACAACAACAGTTATCAAAATACGATTGGAATGGCCCCTTATGAGAGTTAGATGAAAATATAGGGATGTTTTGCACCGGAAAACTTTTTCTTTCCGGCGATTTTTATCGCGAATTTGAGCATGTGCATCTTCTATATTCTATTTAATTACCTATCCTACTCTCAAATCTCTCACGCTCTCTCACTATCTTCTCTCTCTCTCATCACTCTCTCTCCTTCTCACTCTACGCTCTCTCTCACTCTTCTCTTCTCTCTGTCACGTCGGCACACATACATACACATTACATACAACTCCATTTTCCTCCATTGATGGAGCTTGAATGAAGCTAGAGTTTCTTGTATATTATTGCTCATTTAACTTCTGATTCCCGAAGATAAGTAAGCTTGATCATCTCCCTTCTTTTGTGCTTGGATTGAGCAAGGAAAATCTCTCTTTCTCCCTCTTTTTGTTCAACCAAATTGGGTCTAGTGTAGGGGAATCGAGTTGTTTGATCTTAGTTTCGATCCATGAGTTCTCCATGCATGAATCAAAGAGAGAAAACTCTTGATCACCTAGTTCTCAAGAGTGCCAAAATTTGACTCAGAATTAGGTGTTTTTGTGTCTTAATTTCGATCTTGATTTTTATGATGAAATTGAGTTCTATGATTTATTCTAAGGTGTTGTGTGTGATCAATTGAAGAAGATGAATCCATGAGCTTGTTAATCATATGAAATTCGAAGGTTTTGAGTATAGAAATGAGGGATTTCTGTTGTATGTTCTTGATGCCTGAATTGCTGATGTTATTGATGGATTTGAGTAGTATAAAGCATGATAATTTGAGTGATTGAAAAGCATTATCATCTTCCCCTTTTCCCCCAAAATTTCGAAGAAATTAAGTGAGGAAATTCATGATTTTTGATGATTATAAGTGTTAGATGTTCAAATGATGATTGATAAATGCAATTGAGTATGATATGAGCTTAAGTTTAAGACGGATTAAAGAGATAAATTGTTTTGCATGAAAACTTCAAAAATTCGAACATTTCATGCATATGGAATTGTGTTTTTTGATTATCTTATTATTTAATTGGTAAATTTATTTTAGAACATTGAGATTGGATTTATTTAATGCATTATAGAGCTTGAAATTGTTAAAATCGGATTTTTATGCTAAAAGCCCCAATATAATCGAAGTACATGAGCCTAAAATTAGGATTTTTAGTGTTTGAACTTATTTGATGAAATTGATTGGAAAATCGACCAATTGGATTTTTTCTAAGTACGTTAGAACCTTGAATTTTTTTAATTTGGTCAAGTTATGCCCTAATTCCAAAAAAATTCGAACCACATGAGAATTTTGAATTGAGAATTTTTTATTTTTAGTTTATAGGATTAAATTGATGCTATATTCATGCAATTGGAATTATTTTAAATAAGTTGGAGCTTTGAATTTTTAAAATCGAGTATATATATATATACATAGGAGATAGATCATATGAGAATGGATCTTATCCTAAGAAATGAGAATAGATCTCCACCATAGATCTATTGGTGATGGAGGGTCAAGATTTGGCCAAGTCAACGCGGGTCAAACCCGGGTCAACCCGTTGACTTTTTTTTTTTATTAATTTTTTATTTTTTTTTTTCGATTTTTTTTTAAACTGCCACCCAAGATGCACAACTTCACATATTCGGATGCACAACTCTATATAACTAGATGCACCATTAAGTGCATTTAGATGCACAAGACTTTCAGTTTTTTTAAATTATTTTTTTTTAAATAGTCACTCAAGATGCACCACTTCACATATTCGGATGCACCGCTCTACATAATGAGATGCACCACATATGTGTATTGAGATGCACCGAATTTGTAAAAAAAATGAAAAAAAAAACTGAAAAAAAATTGGATGCACCACAATGCGTAACTAGATGCACCACACAGTGCAACGATGCACCACATAGTGTAACTAGATGCACAATGTTTTACGAAAATAAAAAATGAAAACAAAACTAGTGCATCTTAATGCACTTAGTGGAGCATCTCATTATGTAGTGTGGTGCATATGAATACATGATGTGGTGCATATGACCTAATCTTAAAAAAAATGAAAAAAAAAACATAAAAAAAAAACTTAAAATCTTGTGCATCTCAATACACTTAGTTGTGCATCCGAATATGTGAATTGGTGCATCTGAATATGTGAAGTTGTGTATCTTGTGTGACAGTTTATTAAAAAAATTAAAAAAATTAAAAAATTAAAAAAAAATTAAAAAATAAGTCAACGGGTTGACCCGGGTTGACCGGTTTGACCCGCTTTGACCAAGTTAATTCTTGACCCTTCATGTAGATAAGATCAATGGTGGAGATTAATTCCTATTTCTTACTTTAAGGGCCATTTGCATGGGAATCACTCCCTATATATATATGTGTGTGTGTGTGTGTGTGTGTGTGTGTGTGTGTTAAAAATTTCGAAGATAACAACCCACCCCGCCTAACTACTACTTTTGGAAGGGTGGACTGAAACCATATCACGATCCTACGCCGGTTCTAGAATGAAGATGACTAGAACGGGTGAACCATGACGTCTACTTGAACTTTTCACTTTTCTCAACAAGGCTCCATTGTGAAAGAAAGAATAAGAGGGATGCCTAGCATGCTCGAGTCTAAGTTATTCACATGGCTTTGAAGCATTTAAGAAATAAAAGTCATGTTTATTAAGGAGTTCTAGCATGCTTAATACTAACTCAATCTTGAAACATTAAAAGAACTTTAATGTTCGATTATCAAAGAGGACTTAGCATGCTTGGATCTAAGGTTTCGAATCAACACTAAGGGCCAAATTTTAAAAATTGAATCATATTATCAAAGACTTTCAAGAGGCCTGTTAGAAGCCCAAAACTGCTTTTTAGTTTCAAGAAAGAGATTCAAATTTCGATGGTTGTTCAAGCTTAAAAGGGGATTCGGGGTGCATGCATCAAGGATTAAGTTACAGACCTGAATAAAATAATAAGGTTACAACCATCTCGAACAAATGAATCTTGCCGCGGTTACAACTTTGTACATCTATACATGCTTTGAGACTATCATGATATGCATAACTTCAACATGTTTGGTCTCTTAAGACCACACAACTTGCAAAGATTCATGCTTTAAAATAATCAAGCAAGTCTTAATAATTCTACATCATGATTACTTTCAATGCTCATCAAAACATGCTACTACTTCGTCACTTCATACTTAACTTCACTTTTCTTAGTCTCTTATGACAACATGCTTTCAAGACAACATAATAATTAGGAATCCAAACAAGTCCTAATCATGCTTGTCTAAATTATCTATCACATTTGCATCATGTTGTCATAACATTCTTGGAGCAATCATACTCACTTCATTCATACTCATTTTCGACTATGATAGGGCTTAGAGCTAGGGTTTCTCATTTTCATACAAACCACTTTCAATCATGCTCAAATATACCATAAAGGAATCATATATCCTCAATTCATCAATACAAGCTCATAAACAAAAAACCCTAATTCTTACTACTTGCATAAATTTGGACTTTCATCATAAAACCATGCAAAATTTCTCAAAAATTTCATATAAGCTCCAAATCTACCCAAGAAGAAGGTTTCATGCTCAATTCATGCATATAAAATCATCATTATAAAAGTCTCACTTTCTTCTACTCCATAAACTTTCGAAAATATCACTTAAATGAGCAAGGGTGTTTCAAATCAAGAAAACCACACATGGATAGATACATCTAACTCCTTAGACCTCAAATCAAACATCAATTTCATCATAGAAGACATGTATCAAATACCCCCAATTTATTCTCTAAAATGGTTCATGAAGAGATAAGTCTAGGGTTTTGGGAATTAATTACCTTCAATAGAAAGCTTTTAAGAGGTCTATTGGATGTAGAATACAACATAGTTGAATCTTGGAGGGATCTCATGGATCTATCATCTTGACCGAAATCTTGAAAGAGTATAAGAGAGAAGATTACAACTTATTCCACCATAGAAATTGAAGAATTGAAGCTAGAAAAACATGATCTAACCTCCTTGAAGGGATTCAATGGAATGAAACTTTGATTCTTGATGATTCTAGCTTGGATTTGGAAGAAATCATGGATATATTTGTGTGAAAGGGTGCAGCCGAAATTGGGGAGAAAATGGAAAGAAATGAGCTTCAAAATCTATGTATAGGTGACATTAGGTCAAAAATGGATGGAAGGACTTCAATCTCCAACATGGATGGCTAGGATTGAAACTTGCAAGTCAAGTTTGTTAGATTAAATGAGGAGATGACATGTGTCCATGGATGGACTAGATGATAGAGTCACAAGTGTCCCCTTTTTAAGACTGTGTGTAACAACCCGATTTTTCCTAAGCGTAATTAATCTTCTAAATGTGATTATGTGTGCTTAAGTGCTTCTTGAATGTTATTATATGTGATTATGTGCAATTTTATGTGATAAAAATCTCCGAGAATAAATTTTCTCGCAAACTGACCAAAATGCCCCTGGAGGGTAAAATCATCACTTTTCTCGTTTCAGAAACTCGAAATGAGGATGTGAGGAGTTATACAAGTTTAAGAATGTGAGTTTCAGCATGAGTTCGAATTTCAGAAATTTCCGAGATAGTTGACCTTACAATAAATAGTAACTTTGACCAAAAAGTCAACCCAGGTCAACGAGCTCCAATTTTAGTCTAATCAGTGTCATTAGACTCTAAAATTTGTTTTAAGACTATTGAAGTAAGTTGGAAAATTTTCCGAGATCGTTTGAGTAGTGTTTGAATTTTATTTTGAAAGAATGCTTAAGTGAATAGTAACTTTTACGATATTCTTCGTTATTCGGAATTCACACCTAAAAGTAGGGCTCTTTTGAATCTAGAAATTATTTTATGACTAATGATGAAGATTATAGTGAAATCCGATATGTACAATTTAAGTTATGAGCCATATAAGTTGAGTAGACAAACATGAATAGTGAATTTTCCCGATTTCTTCGTTTCTTGGAATTTTGATTCGAAACTTAGGTTTTCCAAATGTATAAATTAATTCGTGAGTATTGATGCAAAGTAGAGTGGATTTTCATTTCGGGAAAGTGCCGAAGATGAGTTTTCTTTCGGGGATTTTTACCCGATAAAATCAACCTAGATAAATTTAGAACTCTCTCTCATTCACTCAAGCCATGTCAGCACATATACAACCAACAACATATATAAATTTTCTATCATACTCTCATTTTCTACTCTCCAACATTACTCTCTCTAATTTCCCCACTCGCACTCTATGTATTGAGCAACACTCTCTCTTATCTCCTACATCCTTACTACCATACGGCTCTTATAAGTTTTATAGCTATCCAAATGTTCCCCACTCTCATTTCCACTCTCACCATCACATGCACACACACATCCTACATCTCTCTCTCCTTCGGTCTACCCCATCAACTTTTCTCCTCTCTTTTCTTCTCTCTTACTGTCGAGAAAACCAGCAGCAACTCCATAGTTTTTCCCTTCATTTTTCGAGTTAAACAAGGATGGGAGGAACAAAAAATTGCATGGAATGAAGAGAAGATGTTGATCGATTAAGAATAGTAGTAAGAATCCTATTTCTTTCTTATATGATTGATATTTTCAGCATGAAGTAGCTAAATATGCTCTTGAATTTCCATGCATGAAACCTTGATCAAGTTTATTATTCCATGCTTAAAGAAGAAAGAAAAAAAAAAATTTCAATCCATGCATGCATGTATACATGAACCGTAGGCTAGGGTTAATTATAGGATTTCATGCTTTTAAATTTTGATCTTGATATTATGAATATGCATGTGTTTGAAGATGTTAGTATGATGAAATAATGAAGAAACATTCATGAAGGAAAGACCCTTGATGAAACCGAAAATTTAAGAAAATTAGGGGTTTTGCATGCTTAGTTTATATTTGTGATTATATTGATGAAGATGATGTTATTTGAGCATGAATTCATGTTTTAGAAATAAGCATATTTATGAAAAAGGTTGCTTGCGAAAGATGATGAATAGTGGAATTGAATTTTTGATTAATAACTTGTATGTTTAAATTGGAGGTGGAAATCTATAATTCAAATATATTGGAACAAGAATATATGAATAAATTGAAGCTAAGAACTTATTGGTGGAATCAGGGTCATTACCGAAAATAAGGTCTAAGAAGAAAAATTCGAACCATATGAAGAAGTGAAATTGGGAATTTTTTTTTCCTATTGTTATATGAATCAATTGAAGTTATAAAAAAATGAAATTAGAATTACAATAAGCTTAAGTTATGAAGGAATTGAAGAAATAATTTCCCAAGCATAAGAAATGAAAAATTTCGAACTATACTAAAGTATAAGAAATTGTGTTTTAAATTTCTTAAGCCCAAATGGATTAATTAACTCAATAGTAAAAATTAGGAACTTGTGATTTTAAGAGGAATTGGATAAATTGATGTTATCAGGGTTCAATTGGAGTAATTTTAAGTATACTAGCAATTGAAATTATTGAAAAATACTAAGTATAAGGAAGATGACTTATGTCAGAAAATTAAATTAAGAACTTGATTAATTTTGGCTAAGTAAAAGATGCAAATGATGTTATTAACGTAAAAATGAGATAAAAACAAGTACGATAGCCACTTGAATCACTCAATTCGGAATTTGTACGACTAAGTTATGAAAAAAGTCAACAAAACGTAATAAAAGTTGACTAACGAGAAATTAAGTGAAATTAAGTAAATTAAAGAGTTAAATGAGTTTAGATAATTAATTAAAGTATGTTAGAAGTTGAATCGAGCAAAAACGACTCCTTATTAATAAAATAGATAGATAATGAAAAATAATAAGTATAAATAGTGTTTTCTTGATTTTCGAGTCCAAAAATATAATCGAGTGAGAAATCATTCACTTAAAACTATTTCTAGTAAGGTATAAAAATTTGAGAATATTCCAAGCCAGTTTATATATATCTCAAGAAACATATCGAGCATCGACTCGTTAAAATTAGTAAAAAGACTCGAAATCTAAAATAAAATTCATAATTAGATTCCTTAAATGTTTCTAAGAGAAATGAAGTTAATTGCATAGGAAAACGAGAATCTAAAGTCCAAGTTAAAAAGTCGAGCAAAATAATAATAGAATATAACTATTGATTATTTATGTAAGCATACATGTGTTGTGTATGAATAATTAAGTGTTGTGTAGTTGATGTTATAGTAAAAAGTGTTGTGTGAATAAATGTCGAGAATGGTTATAAGTGAAATGACTAAGGAAAAATGAGAACTCGATTATGTTTACTAAGTAGTGAGTTATTGATTTCCAATAAATTTTGGAAACTAGATTATAATTGATGGTCCCGATACGAGTTCTGGTGTATGGGTGGGGGGAATACACCAGTTAAGAATTTTAAAAACAACCCCCTGAAAATTATCACAACCGAGTAATGCAACTCAGTTGGAATCACAACTGAGTAAGAACACTCAGCTGGAAGTGTAGTGTTGTGCGGAATGTGGTGGAAAATAACAACTCGTAAAATAACTCAAACTTAGATGCAAGGTTGGTCAATAACCAAAACAGTTAAGAATGAAAATATGCAGTTTGAGTGTTGGTTAGTTGGTCAGTTGAATATGCAATAAATAACTGAATTGAAAACACAAACACACAAAGATTTACGTGGTTCGGAGAGAACTCCTACGTCCACGGGGAGTTGTGAGTCCACACAACTCAGTCCAATTTCTTTAGGACTTCAACCACAAAGCTTACGCGGGCTTTGCAACCGTTAAGATAAGTTTACGGGTACTTATCAACCTTACAGATAAGTTTACGGGTACTTATCAACCTATCTACTCAATTTCGGGAAGAGTAGGGTCCTAACAATCTTTTTGAGGGGATTTGTGAAAGGGTGGGTTTCCAACTAATAACTCGAACAAGAAGTGAGCTAGGATCTAAGCTATGAACTCTCAGCTAGTGATGTTCTCAGGATAGATCAAAAACACCAAGACAAAATCTAACACTCTATGAACTCTTAACTAGTGATGTTCTTAGAGATTGATTTCAGTTTTGCTCGTTTGCGATATGAACTCTCAACTGGTGATGTTCGCTCGTCTAACTCTTTGCATTTGTCTGTCTCATCGTATCGTTTCAGTCTTGGTGAATGAATGAATGCCTCTATTTATAGGCGGAGAGAATCAACTAGCCGTTGGAAGAGCCGTTGATCTCTGTTCTTGTGAAAGCGATGGCTTGTCTCTCATCTCTGCAGACTTTCCGGATTTGGCAACTGTGAACTTCTGTTTTCCATCTGAGACAGCATTGTGTTGGGCTAAATGAGGTAATGACAGAACGTCAAACCTTCACGTGACTTCCTTTTTGAAATTCAAATCTTCAACCTTTGACTTTCAACCTTGGTTAGTCGGTTGAGAAGTTTTGATCTTCATCTGATTGGTCTTCAGCTGATGCTCCATCTGATCGCTATCTTCATCTGACCTTCTGTCTGAATTGGAACAGTTGAACTCTCAGCTGTCTTGAACTTCATGTTATCGATCTTATCAGTTCTATTCCTTCAACTGATGTTCTGTATCTTGAACGCTCAGTTGTCTTTCTTGTGTTCTGAATCGTGAACGGTTGGCTCGAACGCTCAGATGACTTTCTTCCATCTGATATTCTCTTACATCTTCTCCTTTGAACGCTCAGTTGTCATTCTTACAACTGATGTTCTGAAACTTGAACGCTCAGTTGTCTTTCTTACAACTGATGTTCTATCTGAGTGAAACCTTGTTGCCTTCTTCAGCTGGAGTCCTGTAAAGATAAAATCACAACATTGCTCAAACAGCGAGCCTAAAAGCTAACATTAGGATCTGTCAACATCTACTCGGTTGGGGTCAGTTGGTTTTGGAATCAATTAAAACTTTTACTTAAATTTCCCAACAATAATATTATTGTAAGAAATCTGAGAATCCCAACAGTCGATTACAGCTTGGGTAGAAAATAGGAATGAGTAATCGATAGATTTGAGCCCGAGTCATATAGAAGTCCGAGTAAAGAGACACAGTATTCGTTGTTTCCCAAACTCGTCCTCATTAAATATTATTTTGAAAGGTACGAGTGAAGACGAGAGATAAAAGCAGCGAAATAAAAGAGATAGATTGAATTACTCCACTTCTAGGTGGGCTTTCTGAATTGAAACTCAACGATGAATGCGCAATTTATTTTATATATGCCTTTTATTTAAAGTTGATTGACTTTCCTGAGTTTTATGCTTTAATATGTAATCCTCTACTTATTATTATGTGATGAGAATGAGTCATGTTTTAAACGGGACAATGCATGCATTAGATTAGGTGACCGCGAGCCTTGTTACAGCTTAGCCGGTCGATAAGTAACTATCAGCCTTGCTTCGATTGGGCCGGTTATGTAAAGGTTGTGAGCTTTGCTTTGATTGGGCCGGTTACGGTGCTCGAGGAGGAGGCCTTCTTCTCGACACCACAAGAAGACAAGACGTGTAGATGGATTCGTTCCTGAGAAAATGGCTAGCCGATTTCCGAAAATAAAGGAAAATGTTTTTAAGCTGCCACAAGTTATAAACTCTTTTTAACGATTATTATCTAACACTTGTGATGCAGCAGAAGAGGCAAGTGCAATCATATAGCTCTAAGAGCAAGTTTATAAAAATATTTTGGCATGTGTCCACTGAGTACAACGTACTCACGCCCTGCATGTTATTTCTAAAACATGCATGTTAGCTCGGATGAGGAGGTTACGGTGTGCTTGGGCGGCTTGTTGTTAATATAAATCCATTTTGGAAGTTTAGCTTGAGGTTATGTGTTTTAATACATATATCCTTGGGATTTGACGTCGTTTGTTTAAATTCCGCTGTTGAGCAACACTGTTATCTGATATGTTTGATTGGATGCTCTAATTCCTGACACAACAAGCCTGTATGTTGAAACAAACCTTAAATCCTTTCTGAATTCCGTTTTCAAACATTGATAAAATCTTCTAACGAAGCCTCATATTTCCTTAACCACCATTTGATTATTATAACTAAAAGATGACTCACTTCTGAATGCAATACTTGTTAATCACCAAACCAAATTCCTTTTTTGGATTCAATATTTAACTTTGTTTGAGTATTCATTCATTTGAGAATAATTGATTAAAAACCTACCTTATTACAATTATGAATCCATTGTTGAATTAAAATCTTATTCACCGAGCATGTTTATTGAGTTAAAGTTTAGTTGTTCCATCTCACTGCTCTTGCGTTCTAGTCATTTCAATACCCTAGAAGTAGGGTTGTGACACAGTGGTCCCCACATTAAATGCAGTCTAACTACACAGTGTTCTTTTACCGAAAATTGGCTAACACACACATTCTTCTTTTGAATGAAATGATTTTTAACTCAAAACTTACATCAAAGTTCATGAAATTTTATCACGAACAGCATACTAAAATTTGGTGAAAAACGAACAAATTTCGATTTTTCACTAAAAGACAAAAAACTGCGTTTCTGACCCAAAATCCAGAAATTCGACTTTTCATGCAAATTCTTGTAAAAATTCACATTCTCGTACACACATAAGTCACGTAAGATAATATAAACATGCACTTCACATAATATTGCTTTCTTTCATCGAATTACGCAAATTCGGAAAAACTGTCATTTTGGGAAACTTTCCTTATAAGGAAACTTTCTATTTCTGAAAACTTTCTATCATAGGAAGCTTTGGGAGATGGGGTGTTACATTCTACCCCCCTTAAAGAAATTTCGTTCCGAAATTTGCATACCTTTAAGAAAAGCTCGGGATACTTTTGACACATCTCACTTTATAATTCCCAAGTCGCTTCTTCATGATCGTGGTGCTTCCACTTGATCTTGATATGCATAACTTCAACATGCTTGGTCTCTTAAGACCACACAACTTACAGAGATTCATGCTTTAAAACGATCAAGCAAGTTTTAATACTTCTACATCATGATTACTTTCAATGCTCATCAAAACATGCTACTACTTCATCACTTCATACTTAACTTCACTTTTCTTAGTCTCTTATGACAATATGCTTTCAAGACAACATGATAATTAGGAATCCAAACAAGTCCTAATCATGCTCGTCTAAATTTGTCATAGCCTGACCTTTCTAGAATGAAGATGACTAGGCCGGGAAAGAGCTGTGACTAATGAATCACACGAATAATGAAGAACACAATAAAGAACATGCTCGGAGAAGGATATAAATTGTTACTGACATAAACTGGAGTACATTAATATGTGTTGGTACTGACATTCTTTAGTAACAGAGATATAAATGTTACTCACATGCTGTGAAAAGAGTTGATATGAGATAATGCTCACATGCTTGATAACAAAAGTTGAGGATGTTACTGGCAACCTTGCTGACAAGAGATATATGATGTAACCAAAAGGGTAGAAATAAGGATTACCAACATTACCAACATGCTTTAACAGAATATTATTGTAACTCAACGAGAATGATTCATCCAAAAGCTAACATGAATATCTCGAGTTCAAGGCTTAAAGTATCGAAGACAAAAATATGGCAATTAGAACAAGAACATAAAAGTGTTGGAACAGAAACATTGCCCGAATTACATGTATGAAGACATATAATCCTAGCTTAAACATCTCTAGCGAGGTTTTAACTAACAAAAGCCGCCAAGCACACTTCATTGCTTTCCGAGCTAACCTGCACATTTTAGAAACATGCAAGGCTGAGTACTTCGTATTCAGTGAACACATGCTAAAATATAACTTGAAAACCTGTTTGATAAATTTAACTTGCCTCTTTAAGCATAACACAAGTAGTGATTTTAAAATAACAAGTGCATGCTTTAAAATGATTTTCTCTTTTTGCAAACGACTGTGCAGTCAATATCATATAAGTATGAAACCACATCTACAATAATAAAATTGAGTGTTGAGAAGTAGGCCTCCTTCTCGAACACCATGACCAGCCCACCGAAAGGAGGCTCACGATCACCACACGTGTACACATAATCCTACCTCACGTAGGACCGAATTCGTCTTTTCTCAAGTAGATGGTATCATACAAAACCCAAAACATGGCAAGTTTATCATTTAAAATCACATGTAGTAATATTATAATATCATCACATTCTCATTTCATAAGTTAGAAAGCCCACCTTTCTCTCGATTCTCTTTCTCTCGATTCTCTTTCTCACTTACTTTCTTCTTCCTTATTTCCTCACTTCAAGCTTCCACTCGATCCTTCAAGAGATGAGATCGATGATAAGAACGATAGAACAACTATAAACAACGAGAGCTTAATCCTCGAAGCCTCTAACTTCTATTCGATTTGGCTCTTCAGGTATTCTCAATTTCTAAACACCTAAACCCAAAGTTCGATCTCTTACCCAACTCTCCAACAATTACCAACCAACAAATCAAAACATTTATTTCAACATCAATCTCAAACAATATTAAAATTCTCAACTTTGAAAACAAGGGCAACCTATGTAACAACCCGCTTTTTGCAACAAGCTTAATTTATTTTATATGGTTAGGTTGTCAGGAGTTGCGCCCCTAGTTAAAAGAATTATATTGAACTTTATATTTTAAGACTTAAGGTTATTATTATTATTATTATTATTATTATTATTATTATAATTATTATTATTATTATTATTATTATTATTATTATTATTATTATTATTATTATTATTATTATTATTATTATTATTATTATTATTATTATTTGTTGGAAAATTTAAGTAAAGTTTTGATTGATTTCAAAACCAACTGACCCCAACCGAGTAGATGTTGCCATATCCTAATGTTAGTATTTAGGCTCGCTGTTTGAGCAATGTTCAGATTTTATCTTTACAGGACTCCAGCTGAAGACGGCAACATGGCTATACTCGGATAGAAATTCAGATGGAAACTCGCATAGAACATCAGATGTAAGAAAGACAACTGAGCGTTCAAGCCAACCGATTTGATCTAGATCATCAGATGAAGGAAAACATCTGAGTAATCAACTGTTCGTCAGATGTGACAATCCACCTGATCAAATGTGGAACATTAGTTGCAGGACTCAATCTGATAGATCGACAACATGAAGTTCAAGGGAGCTGAGGGTTCAATTGTTCCTCTTCAGACAGAATGTCAGATGAAGGTAGCGATCAGATGGAACATCAGCTGAAGACCACTCAGATGAAGATCAAACCCCTCAACCGACTAACCAATGTTGAAAGACAAAGGTTAAAATTTGAATTTCAAAAAGGAAGTCACGTGAAGGTTTGACGTTCTGTCATTACCTCATTTGGCCCAACACAAGGATGTCTCAGAAGGAAAGCAGAAGTTCACAGTTGCCAAATCGGGAAAATCTGCAGAGATGAGAGACAAGCCATCGCTTTCACAGAACAGAGATCAACGGCTCTTCCAACGGCTAGTTGATTCTCACCGCCTATAAATAGAGGCATTCATTCATTCATCAAGATAGAACATAGAGAACACAAGATAGAGCAGACAGACGAGCAAAAGAACGAGGATATACTGCACACAAGCTAAACTGCAAATATTCTCTAAGAACATCACCAGCTGAGAGTTCATAGAGAGTTAGAATCTGTCTTGGTGTTTTCGATCTTAGTTTGAGTCTTCCTTTGTTCAAACTTAGATCCTAGCTCACTTCTTTGTTAGAGCTAGTAGTTGGAAAACCCACCCTTATACACATCCCCTAAAAAGGTTGTTAGGATCCTGCTCTTCCCAAAATTGAGTAAAAAGATTGATAAGTACCCGCAAACTTATCTGTAAGGTTGATAAGTACCTGCAAACTTATCTGAACGGTTGCAAAGCCCGCGTAAGCTTTGTGGTAGCTGTCCTAAAGAATTTGGACTGAGTTGTGTGGACTCACAACTCCCCGTAGACGTAGGAGTTCTCTTCGAACCACGTAATTCCTTTGTGTTGTGTTTTCAGTTCAGTTACTTTTTGCATATCCAACTGACCAACTAACCAGCACTCAAAACTGCATCTTTACATTTTCAACTGATTTGGTTATTGACCGACCTTGCATCTGAGCGTGAGTTGTTTTATACGAGTTATTGTTGTTTCCACCACATTCTGCACAACACCACTCTTCCAGCTGAGATTTCTTACTCAGTTGTGATTCCAACTGAGTATTTTTACTCAGTTGTGGTAATTTTTGGGGGTTGATTTTAAAATTCCTATCTGGTGTATTCCCCCCCCCCCCATACACCAAAACTCGTATCGGGACCATCAAGTGGTATCAGAGCAGTGGTTCAAAAGACCGCTGTCTCTGTTTCACGAGGTGTGAATCGAGGTGTTTTTCTTCAGTGGTCAACTGAATAGATCTTTTTCACGCTAGTGCATTTCTGCTTGCATTTGTTGTTTGTTTGTTGTGTGCAGATAGATGTTAAAGACAAGATTGTTGTCATGTTCTCGGTTGTGCAGTATACATCCTGGAAAACTCGGATGAAGAAGATTCTACTGTCCAAGCATCATCGAATGCAACAAGTGATTACATCCGGACCGATCACCATCATGGAAAAAGTCATTCGCACTCCTACAAATCCCAATGATGGGGATGCAACTGAGGTAATAGTCAAGAAGAAGCAAGAAGATTTTACTCCTGAGGAAGCAAAAGTGAGCCAGCTGGATATCTGAGCTCAGAGCACTATCATGTCAACAGTTGGACAAGACTATCTTCCGTGGATAGAAGAGTGCAACGCAGCTAAGGAGATATGGGACATTTTGGCATCTCTCAGTGAAGGGAGTGAAGAAACCAAGGAGAACAAGTTCTCCCATGCTTGTCAAGATTTTGACAATTTCTATCTAAAAGTCGATGAAACCATTGATCAGTTGGAGCTTCGGTTCATGGATATCATCTGAAGGATTCAGTCTATTCGACGAGGGAAATATACTTTCAGAGAGACCAACCTCAAAGTATTACAAGCCCTACCAGCTGAGTGGGACACCTTCACCAACATTCATGAAAGCCGAGCTGATCTTGGAGAGATGGGAACGGACAGACTGTTCTCAATTCTGAAAGGAAACGAGTACAAGGTGAACCGATGAAGATCAACTCAGTCCTCGGTGCAGACGAGTCAACTTGAGGATGTTGGTTCCGGAACAAAGACAGTATCACTTCGAGCCGACTATTCCAAGCCGCGAACATCAAGGGCAACAAGATCTGCGGACACAGCTTCGAAGGAGCCAAGCAGAGAAGAGCTGCAACAGAGTATAGCCGCCTTGTCAAAGAAGCTGGCTGACATGGATACTCAGTTCGGAAAATATAAGCTGTTCAATAAATCCAACCGAATTCGAGATAACTCAAAGCCTGTGACCAACAGTTGCTTTGAATGCGGCAAAGAGGGACACTTCAAAGTTGATTGTCCAGATCTTTCAAAGAAAGATAGAGTGGCGTTGAGGGCCAAGCATAATGCAAAGAACAAGGCCATGGTTGCAGAAGAAGCAGCTGATGACATGGACATTTTCACCGACACCGAAGATGAGGACGAGCTGACTTCCACCAACAACGCTATCAGATAGGATCAATGTCTTATGGCATTTGAAACCGACCAGGATGATGCTGAGGTACATTCTAATCCAGTTAATTTAAATTCTTCCAATGCTACTAACATGCAGGAAACAGTGGATGAAGAGTTGGAACCCTCTTGGGGTGACTTCCTAGAACTCAGTGAAGAATTGCATCAGCAATCAGTTGAGTTTAAGAATCTTCAAGAACAGTTTTCCAGACTTGAAGAATCCTTAACCGAAAAGGACGATCTGATTAAAAGTCAAACCGAAGAGATTGATGATCTCAAAAGTCAACTGAATGTGGCCAACCAAACTAAGGCTCCAACCGATGAGGAGTTGAAGGAGCAGCTCAAGGAGCAGCATGAGCAGTTGAACAAGCAAGAGCACAGATCGACCAGCTGATGAAGATGTCAGACGCACAGACCGAGCATATAGTTGTTCTTCTCAAGGATCTACAAATTGAGAAGGACAAACTAATAAAGCTATATCAATCATCCAAAATCATCAAGAATCTCATCAGTTACCGAAGACAAATGGATGACGTGTCTGGACTCGGATACGACATGGTCAAGGACACTGGAATTCCACCCGCAACCTTTATCAAGACTGTGGATGTCATGGTTGCAAAACCAAATAATGTTGAGTCTGCAACTCCCCAACTTAATCCAAGCTCCACGTCACAGCAAGCACAACCAGCTACGGAAACTGCAGCTGAGAAAGGAAAAGGAGTTGTGGTTGGAGAACTGAAGAATCCATCGGTTGGGATAACAACCTAGGGGGAATGTTCCAGGACTCAGAAGAGGAATCAGAGACATCGTAGATACAATCAGAACCGACCTCAGAACCGACCTCAGAAGAGATAGAATCAACTGAACCGACAGGAATTCAACCATCAGAATCGACATCGGTTCCATCATCAGAACAACCAGAGGTTCTATCAGAGTCAACCAATGTGGAACAGTTCCAACAGCTCCAAATATTCATGCCAGAACATGAATCAACAACCGGGCATGAACAGTTGTCGTCAACAGCCAGGAAAATGGAATCAGACTTAGCCATAAAGATTCCAAAATGGCATCCGACCTCATCTGCAAAACCAAAAGGGTCAGAAACGTCAACAAAACAGGAGGAACGCCTCTCCTCCTAAAGCCCACAATGGGAGAAATCAATCTCCTCCCAACAAACAGAACGCAACAATAACAACAAGCCTAAGGATGACCGAGGTGTTGTTATAGTTGATGGAGAAGGAAAGATAATTTGGAATGACAAATCTATTTGAATCTATAGGGAAAAGCGACTCATAGTTCAAGGGGGAACTGGTTCTAACCCTCCAGGACCCAACTAAAATTGGGGACCTAAGCGTGTTTCTCTGTGCAGGAGCATGAGGAACAGCTGAGGAAGAATAAAGCATCACATACCATGTGGGTGATGGACAGTGGATGCTCGAAACACATGACAAATCTGAGGGATTTGCTTGGAAGTTTCGTGGAGAAGGAAAGACCATCTGTTACCTTTGGTGACAACTCAAAAGGTCACACCAAAGACTACGATACCCTTGAAACCAATCTCGTGTCTATTCCAAATGTTTCATATGTTGATGGATTGAAGCATAACTTGCTCTCCATCAGCCAATTCTGTGATAATGATTTCTCTGTCAAGTTTGATGCGCAGGGCTGCAGGGTCAAAAATGTCACAACAAAGCAAGTCATATTGTTGGGAAATCGATCCCCAACCGGGAATGTCTACTATGCAGATTGGAATAGTAGTCCTCTTGACACCTGTCTTTTATCGAAGAGCAGTTCAAACGTGAGCTGGTTGTGGCACAAAATACTCAACCATCTGAATTTCAAGACAATGAACCGACTTGTGAGACAGGAACATGAAAAGAGTATTCCGAACCTTGTGTTTTCACCAACACATATCTGCAGTGCGTGTCAGCTAGGAAAGCTCGCTAGATCCTCCTTTCGGTTGAAAACGATTCCCTCAATCGACCGAGTATTACAGCTGATCCATATGGATCTCTTTGGGCCTGTTACTTCCAAGAGCATGAATGGTAACGAATATACACTTATTGTTACTGATGATTTCTCTAGGTACATGTGGACCATTTTCATGCGTCACAAGAGTGAAACCCGAGATGAGCTACCCAAGCTGATGGATCGGATATCTAACCAACAAGAGATGAAAATCATTTGCATCCGATCAGACCGTGGAACCGAGTTCCTAAATGAAACCATCATTGAATACTGCGAGAAACACGGAATCACTCATCAAACATACTCCACAACAGAATGGAGTAGCCGAGCGAAGAAACCGAACTCTGAAGGATGCTGCAATATCCATGTTGACAAGCTCAGCTCTGCCAAAGAGATTTTGGGCTGAGGCAATCAACACAGCATGCTACACCCAGAACCGGTCTCTTCTGACGAAGCGGTTGGGAAAGACTCTATATGAACTTTAGAGACGCAGGAAGCCTGATATTTCATATTTTCGCGTTTTTGGTTCTAAGTGTTATATTCACAACAATGGGAAGACTCAGTTAAAAACTTTTGACGCCAAGGCTTCGAAGGGCATATTTCTCGGATATGCCGCTCGGATCAAGGCTTATAGAGTTTTTAATAACAGCTCTCATGTTATGGAGATAACACCTCATGTTAGTTTTGATGAATCTACTTTTGAGTGCAGGGAACAGGCTAAAGGAGAACAAGCAGATCCACATGTTCCACCAGCTCTCACTAGATCGTAGGTTCTAAGGCAGAAGAATCTAGCTGAACCATTGGTATGGGAAACCGAGGATGATGATCCTTGTTCCTCTGAAGATGAATGTGAGGACCCCAGCTCATCTCTAGGGGGAACTTCAGCTGATGTTACTCCAACTGCATCAGCATCCGAAGCCCAACCTAACTCGGTTCAAGATATTATCCATGTTGAGGATCCAGACTCAACAACAGATAACTCACCAGCTCTGAAGATCCCAGCATCTCCCACGGATCAGGTTATCCCATCCTCTGAAATTACAGAACAACCACTGTTGGAAGAAGAAGGAAGACGCAACAAGAGATGGTATAAAGATCATTCCAAGGACAACATCATCAGAGATCCAGCCAAGGGTGTGCGTACTAGGAGCAGAGTTGCAAATCCAGACTCAGCTGAGAAAGATTCCAGCACTTACGTCTAATATGCTGAGGATTTGGCAGTTCTTGAGGAGTTCGAACAGGCAGGAGATGTTGCCATGATTTCATGTTTCGTAGCTGATGTGCCAGAACCGAAGAATGTTGTGGAAGCTCTCAACTGTGTTCACTGGACAACAGCTATGCAAGAAGAACTGAATGAATTTCTACGCCACTGTGTATGGGAGTTGGTAGAAAGACCAAATGGTGTCAAAGTCATTGGATTAAAGTGGATTTTCAAGAACAAGAGAGACGCCATTGGATTCATCGTGAGAAACAAGGCAAGATTGGTAGCTCAGGGATATTGCCAACAAGAAGGAATCAGATGGATGTGAAGTGTGCCTTCCTCAACGGTGACATTAAGGAAGATGTTTATGTTGAACAGCCTCCCGGTTTTGAGACTAGAGATGGAAAATTGTATAAGTTGAAGAAAGCTATCTATGGCTTGAAGCAAGCACCTAGGGCTTGGTATGACACTCTCTGTGGTTTTCTTCTGAACTCGGGGTTCAAACGAGGGTCAGTTGACAAAACACTGTTCACCATAAAAGTTGGAGAAGACATACTTGTTGTGCAAATCTATGTCGACGACATCATATTCGGTTCCTAGTCGGAGGAGTTGTGCGAGAAATTCTCAACTCTCATGAAGGAGAAATGCGCTACAAGTGAAGTAGTCATCAAAAGGGATTTTTATTAATCAGTCCAAATATACAAAGGAGCTCATCGCAAAGTTCGGTTTGCAGACAAGTAAAACCACACGGATCCCGATGAATACTAACTGGAAGATTGAACCCGGATCTGAGGGATTATTGGGTCTTTGCTATATCTAACCGCGGTCGGCCAGACATATCTTACGCGGTTGGAGTGTGTGCTCGGTTCCAAGTTCAGCCGAGGGAAGCACACATGTTGGCAGCAAAGAACATCATTAAGTATCTGAAGGGTACTGTTAATGTTGGGTTGTGGTACCCAGCTGACGACAATATCCAACTGTCCGGATACTCAGATGCGGATCTAGCCGAAGATCGGTTGGACAGAAAGTCCAAATCTGGACACTATCAATTCATGGGAAGAAAGCTAGTCTCATGGTTTTCCAAGAAACAAGCATGTGTTGCCACTTCTACAACCGAGTCAGAGTATATGGCTGCCGGTAGTTGTTGCATGCAAGTGTTGTGGCTCAAGCAATAGCTGAGAGATTATGAAGTAGCAACTGGACAGGTTCCCATCCATTATAATAGCTCAAGTGCCATTGCTATCTCTTTGAATCCTGTTCACCATTCTCGGACGAAGCACATCGACATCCGACATCATTTTATCCGAGATCATATTGAGAAGAAGGATGTATCTGTGGAGAAGATTCCAACTGAGATTCAGAGAGCCGATATCTTCACCAAACCTTTAGCCGAAGCACGGTTCAAGATGTTATGCGATCTCCTTGGATTGTTGGATCCATCATATGAGGAATCAGCCGAGGTGAAGAGATAGATATCCATCTGAGGGGGAAGCTTAGATGAAGGGGGAATCTCAGATGCGGATCGCCATCCGAAGACATCAGACGTCAGCTGAACAGACGAACTCGAGTCAGCTGATGGTATGCCGCAACATTGGAACACAACTGATTCCGACATCAGCTGGCAGGTATCATTTATGGCTGAAGGTGTTTAGTTCTTAAATGTGAATGTTTGAAATAAATTCAAACATTCCTGAGCATGTCAGTTAGATTAAAATAGCCATCATAGCGCATTTAATGTAAAGTACGGCTGAACATCAATAGCCTTACTTTATAGTGCGACTGGGCTGACATAAAAACAGTTCACCATCTCACTTGCGCGTATTGGAACTCGGAATTTGACGTCAGTCAAAGTTAGTCAACAGTCGCGAGATCTCAGCCGTTGATGGATTCGCGCCATTCAACCTTGACCATCGATTTCAAACGACCCACTAACCTATAAAAGGCGGAAAATCAGGAAGTGATTTCTTACCTTCTATACTTGTGTTTATCTGAGTAACTATTCATCTTCGTCTCTGATCTTGTTTCACCATTTTCGGCTAAGTTTCTTTTCTTCTCTTCATGTATAAACTCAACTGGAATACTAAATGGCACCGAAAGCTTCATCTCAAGGAAAGAAGATGGCATCATCAGGACCAGCTCTTGTCCCGTCGTCGTACGAGGAATCATATGACATGATGATATCCAGAATCCACTTCGAGCAGATTCTGTCAACAAAAGCACTAGACTCACCGGTGTTATCCCCTCTCGCCGATCTTCTCAGGGATAATGGCCTTCTTGAGTGGGCGACGCTCTTTCCCACCCACTTGCTCAGGCGTCAAGTCAGAGAATTCTACATGAACCTGCAACACGAATAGGGAGTAGGCCTTGTTTCAGAAATCTCCTCTCGACAGCACGACGTTCCTGCCAGAACTGTCCGCCGTGTTACTTTCCACATACCGGTTTCCGAGATACTACGCTCCATCATTCCACCAAATCTGACTGCCACGGACACCGTCGAGAATATCACAGATGCAGATGCAGATCAATTTCTGGAGAATGCTCTCATTACAGCAGAAAGATTGAGGAGCAACATGCAGAGAACAAAGTTGAAACCCGAGCATCGACTTCTGTTCGATGTTGTATCCAAGGTTATCTTTGGATACAGCGGTGCTTTTGGAGATATCAGCCGACGCAAGCTTAAGCAGCTGATAGCTTTGGAGCACAAGCACAACATCAACTGGTTCAAGTTCTTCGAACACCAGTTGACAATGGAGAAGCAGAAGATTTCAGAATCTACAACTGATTCCGGGGAGAAATTGTTGAGTGTTAAGGGAACTCTCAATTTTGGAGTCAAAATCTCTGCCCTGATACTTCTCGCCACGAAGGATCAGAACATGGTGTGGGAAGACAGTGAGGAGACACCAGTCAAGAGGCAGATGTTGTTCCCGACAGCCAAGAAAGCACTTGATGTGATTCGGAGTGTCCACACTCCCAAAGAGAAAAGGGAAGCTGTGAAATCAGCTGAGGAGGAAGATACAGCTGAGGAGCTGCCTCCAGCTGCCGGCCACTCTTCCAAATCTACAGCTGCACGCAGACTCAAAGATGAGTCAGATAAGGATCAAGAGGAGGAGCCGCGTAAGAAGAAGTTGCGGGTTCGCATCAAGAAGTCAGTTGCGAAACCAGCTGAGGAAGCACCAGCTGAGGAGGCACCATCTGAGTCGAGTCACTCAGTTGACAAAGATGCTTTCGAGATTGTTCCTCGCGCAAGTGGAACAGATGTGATAGAAGGGGTGGAGACCGAACCAGAAGATGAGTCGAACATCTCCTCGGATGCAGCTTCTTCATCCAAGGAATCCGAAGATGTTCCATCCTCCCCCACGGCAGGAGCTGATGCCGTACAGCACAGACAGGTTCTCGTAACCGATCCTCAGTCAGAAATTCCGAGCTCCCCGCTCGATGACAACATTGTGACCACTTCTTTGGCCAATGTTGAGGAACCTCTCGATGCCAACATTACAACTCAGTTAGAAATACGGAGCTCTCCGCTCGATGCCAACATTGCGACCTCTTCTTTGGCCAATGTTGAGGAAACCCTTGAACCAATTCCCTACGAAAATCTCTCTCCCTCCCCCATCGACGAAGAAGCTGATCGTCGAGCTGTCGCGATGGAACATGAAGGCAAGTTGGCATACTGCTTTCAGAAGCTGATTGGAATGTTCCCCGAGGCGCGCGACATGCCCACTTTTGCCACGCTCGGAACTGAGCTGTTGTATCAATTTAACATCATTTTCAGCAATTGGTATGTCAAGGAAGATACCATCCGGATACACAGCTGGAACCAGCTCAAGGCAGATGAGTCGCGTATAAGGGAATACTTCAACTATACCAACCTTGAGGTTGCGTACAACAACAAGATCGCACTGCTGACTCGCCGTCTGGATGTCAGCAAGGCAGAAGGAAGAGACACAAGGTAGACAGCAGAACAAGAATGTGTCACTTTTCTTGACAACATGCTGACCAAGTCTGCTGATTTTTGTAGACGATCTTGACGTAGCTGCAGCAGCAGCCAAGCAGGAAGAAGAAGAACTTCAACAGTACCTGGCCAATCGCCAAGTCATGGTTACTGTTGAACAGCCCGCACCTTCTGAGCAACCAGCACCAGCTGAACAGCCAGCACCCTCCTCAGATGAGCAGGACCTGTTGAGTTGTCCATTGACTTTGCTCTTACTTATTGACGCCCTGTACGTTGACATTTAGTGTTGAGTAGACCGTGTTGAGTTGTCCATTAAGTTGCTCGCACTCTTTGTTGCGTATTACTTGACTTTAATTTTCACTACGTGCATTTGTTTTATTAAATTGGACAATATCTGGTATAATTGCCCACACTAAGTATATTCACGTATACTTATCCCCAAACTTAAAATTTTCAGGTAATTGAAGTCGGAGGCGTGGAGGGTTGAATGACGAGTTAAAATAAAATAGGAATTTATTTTGGTTCCTAAGACTTTAAATTCTATATTCTGCATTTACTTTATTTCTTTTCGTACTTGTTGCATGAGATGTACGTGGGATTTTCGCCATCTTTTTGTTAAATAAAATATTTTGTTTTCTTTCAACTAAGTTAATTATTATTCTTTATTCAAGAAAAAAATTTACTCTTATTTTTTTTCCGCTGCAAATATTTCTTTAAAATATTAAATATTCTTTTAAATATTATTTTATTTCCTTAATTAGATTAGGGTGTTACATTATGGTATCAGAGCGGGGATACCGTTCTGTAGACTGCTAAAAAAAAAAAAAATTGAGTATGAATTGATAAGTTAAGTGTCAATTGTCATTCGTCCGCTACGCGCTCCGGCCTCAAGGTAAATAGTTTTGAAGTTATTGTAAATTTTTGAGTGAATTTAATTTCGCAATAATTTGAGAGTCTTTACTTGATTGTGATTATTGAAATATTATGTGTATAAGTGTTTAAGTTATTGGAAAAATAATATATTTTGCTTCGAACCCAGTCCTCGAACTTAGTAGAACTTAGAAAGACATACTTACTCGCATCCCCTGATTTTCTGTAGGACGATGGCGGATAATATTTTCTTTGGAGAGCCGTTGAACAACCCATTCTGGAGTTACCAATGGGAGACTCAACTAGGATTGCAACGGAACCTAGATGCAATGTTGGAATTTTGGTGGAAATTTGATTGTCCCCGATGTACGTGGGGTCAGTCGGAGGCTGTTGCCAATGTGATAGAAGCTATTCCAAAGGGAGTGCGTGAAGTCCCATATGAGTTAGCTCTTGCTCTTGCTAATTTGGCATCTAGCTCCCGACTCTATGTGTTCTAGTACTATTCGCAAGTATTCTTCATATTCATCTTCATTCTTGGGTAACTGGAATTGTCATTGATAATACTAAAATGAATTCTTTTCTAAGTCTAGGTGGAAAAATTCTATTCATGTGGTTCATGAATACTACGGAGAACTAGCCAACTAACGGCATAACTAAGTATTTGTAGTAGTTTTATCTGGTTTGAAAGAGAAAATATTTTTTTTTGGGCATATCACCAGTTTATCCTTTAACTAAAAAAAATGCTTAGACCCTAAGTCTATCCTCACAATTGTACTTGTTCCCTTTTTAAGTTTATCAGGGGTCTTCTATTCTCGTTAAAGGATACTTACTCTTAAGGGTTATCTCTATTTAACTTTTGACAGCCTATATACCTTCTTGCAGAATCATCTTTCTTTGATGATGAACATCTAAAATATTTTCCATGGTGAAAACGTTTGTCTAAAGAAATCATCATCTAACAACTCTTGCAGCTAGATCTTAAGCTCCTTTAACTTTTTTTTGATACCGTTCTACATAGGGCCTTTAATTTGGGAGCTGCTCGAAGTTCTGAGTCGATCGTGAAACCTACGCGTCAATCTGGTGATAAATCAGATAATATTTCATATAATTCAGTAGTTTCTCTATTTGGGATTTTTTTTTAAAAGAGATTTTTCTCTCGTTGTCGAGAATCGTGGTAATTCTCAAACAAATAGTCTTTTCCTAAATTTATATATATAGTACATTTTATTACTTCCCAATCGATTGCTATGTTCTAACTGAAAGACCCTAAATTAAATTCTATGCTCAATGAAACTAAGGGAATAATTCTCTAAGGTCATCAACACTCCCTCAAGCGTAGTTGTTCTTATTTTAAGATTTGAACGTTCTAGTCTTAGTCCTATAGTGTCAGAGGGTACTAGTCAAATGAATATAACGCTCTAGTATGGTCAAAAGGTACTGGAAAACTGGTGTAAAGTTCTAGTCTGGGTCAACAATTTTGACAGGGTAATTTTTTTTTTTTTAGGTTCGTCCAATACCTGCCAGATCTCCCTTTCCTTTATTAAACCTCTCCTGCCTAATCATGTATGCGTTCGCATTCTGTTGTGATTGCATCAGCTGTGGCTGTGACTGGATTTGAATGGTATTTGACGGCTGAAGCTGGCCGTACTGATTTGGTTTTGCCGTCCGGAGCAGCGTCGGACAACTCCTCTTTATATGCCCCGTCTGCCCACAATTAAAGCAAACACTAGTTTTTGCTAGACAAACACCAGGGTGTTTCTTATTACACTTAAGGTAATCGGGATTAGTGATTTTTCCTTGGTTAACGTTCCTTGGCTGCCCTTGCAGCTGTCCTAGTAGATGGTTTCTCTTGTCTTGACCGGATTGTTCATTTCTCTGTGGATTATTCTTTTGTCTTACTTTCTTTCCATAGTTACTTCCTTTCCCTGGTTGGTGGAAACCCTGCCGAGCGCTATTCTGTTTCCCTTGACTGTTGTGGCACTCGTAACAATTACTACTACTTCCTTCCCATTTCCTTTTTCCCTTATGGTTAACCTTATTGTTGGGAAGATTTTGGGTTGAGGTCTGGTTTGGTGCCAGTGTGGATATTACTATCTTTTCCTTACTAGGCACTACTGCCTCTATTTCTCGGACTCGTTCTAGTAGTTCAGCATAACTCAATCCTTCCTGTCTGGCTACTGCTTTTCCCAGTTCATACTTAAGTTCTCCCTGAAGTTTCATTGCTATTTCTTCCTCAATTTTTGCTTGGTTGTATACATATTTATCATAATATGCCACCTTAAAATCATTCCAAGTGGTTAGAGCCGCTTGCTCTACCGGCATAATTCTCTGTCTAGTCTTCCACCAATATTTAGCTGGTCCTGATAGCTGATACCCAGCACATGCTAGGCGCTCTTCATCACTAAGTCTAATTGGTTCAAAGATTCTCTCTATAGTATGTATCCATTGCTCGGCCTCACTCGGATTACCAGATCCATCGAAATATGGTGGTTTGCTTCCGAAGAATAAATCTTCAATGCTATGACGTTGAGGAGATAGGGGAAGCGAAAAGGTTTTTGGGTGTTTTTGTCTTTCCTCTCTTATACCTTGTTCTTGACCTCTATCAGACTCTCTAGGACTATCAGGTCCTCTTCGATCGTTAACAACTCTCAGCGACATTTTTAAGACTGTAAGATACAAAATTTTTCTTATTAGCACTTGTTTCTAAACCTTCATTTTCTCACTAACCCTTTTCTTTCCCCACTTAATACTTTCACGTAAACAAGAATAACAAATTAACTTTAACTCTATTTTTCTCAACTTTTAACCTTCAAGGTTAAATTAAACTCTCATTACATGAGTTTTGTTTAATATTCTGGTTTAGTTATACGATTCATATGAAACTTCTTGTGACTAAAACCCTCTAATGGGTCATGTATATTATATATATACATCAAAAGATTATGTTAGTTTTACCTTTAACAAGGACTTATACAAAACTAGACTACAACGAGTCTAAGCTAGGCTAACTGCGTACGTGTACAGAATGCACTAACATATTGCATTACCGTACTACTGGAAGTACTAGAACGGAAAAGATTCATAAAATTTTGTATCCGATGGAGTACTACAAAACTATCTAGTTACTGATCCGACTATGTACAACTAAAGGCTACTATGCTACTATGCGTTTCTGACGCCTTGCTTAACAAACTATGGTCGAGTCACTAATGCCCACCATGGCCTAATCCTCCTCGGGGTCCTTGTCCGGATTCTCATCCGAATCCTTATCAGTGTCCTCTTCCGGATCCTCACCCGGGTTCTCATCGTCTGACTCTGAACCGAAAGCGAACTGGAGTGCCTCGTCAACCCTCAAAGTAGTGCCATCCGCAAGTGTAAGTGATGGTGGTGCAGGCACATCTGAAACTGTCATCTCTGAATCTGAAACCGGGTAGTCCCAGCAGGTCACTGAGGCCCGCTTCTTCAAAGGCAGCAGGTGGTCGGGAAGTGAACAGGACTCATACTTCTCTCTAGAATGGATTCTGGACGGTCCTGCCTCAAACTCAGCCCGAACCTGGCCAACTCCGTGCAAATCTCATCAAGGGGTCTGTAAGATGATGGAAACTGTAATAGGGCAGCTGTGTCTAAGAACTCTGGTCCTGACTGAAATGGTCCTTGCACTCTCATAGAAGGCTCATGCTGAAAGGAGCGGGTAACCCTAGGCCATCCGCTGTCTCTGTAGCCAATTCCCTTGTGCCCTCACTGGGTACCATCACTGAAGGGATCTCCAACTGTGCAATCATCTCTGAACCTATCTCATCGTGCTCTGACTCTGAATCTACCGGAAAGTGAATGTAGGGAGGATGCGCCTGAACAGGATATGTTGTTATGTGTCTGCTCTCGAAGAAACGCTTATGTACCTCCAAGGCGAATCTATTGTAATCACCTGTCAGCTCTATATCGTCGTCAAACATCCCAAGGTAATACCATGCCGTGTCGTGTGCCCAACCACGCCATTCCTCTGGTAGACAGCTAACCAAGTCAAGTATAGCCCGACTCTCTGGAATAGTATTGCCGGACTGGATAATAAACTGACGAGAAGTAACTAATCCTCTGTCCTACGTCGTGTCTCGGGTTTGCCTCAAAATCTCTATGCCTATCTAATAACTAATCTGCCCAAGTTCGCTGTGGCGGGGACTGATTCTCAGAAGTCGTGTTACTACTGGAAGTCATCCTACAAAGTTTTTAAGAAACACGGATCAGTAACGGTAAGATGATACCTTATCTTACGGAAAATCTTAAATTACAAAATGAATACTCCTTATTCAATTGTAATATTACCACACTTAATCTAACAACTTATCTTAGACATTTAGCAATTTCACAGAAAATTGCTCTCGTACTCACAATATTTAGAAACAAAATTTCAAGGTTTTATTCTCATTTCTTATCTCATTCTTTTAATTTCTTACTTTAATTCCTTATTTTCTTTCATTAATCCTTTATCTCTTTCTCAAGGAAAAATTTCTTATCGATTCTTTAAAACAAAGCACGTATACTTTGTTCATGTTACTTATGCGAAAGCCACATTCATTTACAAAAGACTTTGTCGTTTACTAATCATAATACTCATACGTGTCGTATTCTTTGTTCAAGGATGAAGTATAAAAATATAAATTCCCAACGGAGAAATGGAATATATCCTAAGAATAACTTTTTAGAACAAGTTCTATTTGTCAATGCTAAAATCGAGCGGTCGTTAGAAATTTAATCAAGCTTCGCGTTTGACTCCTAATAGTAAAACAATTCTCTTCGCAAAGTTCAGACGAGGCGAACACTATAAAAAGAAACGAAAAGAAAAGGAACGACGTCGTTACAAGATACTTATACGTAAGTAACATTCCTCTCTTTAAACTACTTATACCATACTAAAAGGTTTTACTAGCGGGGCATAAGACCCATATTACTGAGTTTCTTATTATGTGGGTTGATCAAGTCCACATAACAGTCCCTCAATCACATGGAACTTCTGTCTCACTCTATTGATTACTTCATACAGATTTTACTTTTCTAAATCGAGCAGCAATTCTCGAATTGCTCACACAACTACTTCTCAGAAAGAAATCTTTGGAAACTCTCTAATTTAGCTCGGAATACTCAATCTTCTAGAGGAAAATACCATTTTAAGCTATTCGAATACTTGAACGGCTCCTAATAAGTAAAACAAAGCCATCTCCAGAAGACTTTGTTCATGCCCTTACAACTAAGGTAACATTCGGCTCTTTCGTTTATTTCATTTTATCCTTCTTGTTTCAACCTTTTCTCGGATAATTTGGAGTCACGTTTTTCTCACACGTCTATATGTTTCTTTCATTCCTTTCGTACATATTTACTTTATTTTATTCGTATTTATTTCATTTCCCTCGAAGGAAATTCTTATCGGGTTGTAAAATAAAGATCGACTTTGCCGAGTCTTTATTCATGTCACTAAGCGCGCGTGACATTCATCAGAGGAAGTCCTTCTCACGTTAGGGATCTCCTTTCGAAATCATTTGGAATAACGTTTCTTAAAAACGTCTATGTTTTCGAAGAACCGGAAAGTTCTTAGGTTTCAAGTCTACATTCTCATTGAACCGGGAAAATTCCTTAAAATCCAACTATATTCTTGTGTCCTAATAATTTTCAAAAGAAAGAAATTATTGCGCAAATAATTACATAAGATAGTACTTGTACTATCACTCAATCACATAAAGTATAAAAATTTTACTTCCATAAAATTCTTAATTTCGGAACACAACTCATTCTCATTCTTAATCTCATTGCATACTTGTTCATAAACTTTCTTGTTAAAAGAAATCATATTATTAAAATTCTTTCATTTTCCTTGTTGAGTCGACGTAGCGGGCGGTTGATTTGACATCTATGTTCTCAATCTTAGCTTTAGAGTTTAACTCTTATCTTATACTTGGAAAGACGACTCTGATCCAGAGTATATACAGGTGCTTTATCTTATAACTCGAAAAGAGACTCACTATGGAATATGAATATTTACTCCATTTTACGACTCGAAAGAAGACTCGATATAGAGCACAAACAAATACTCTATATTATTACTCGAAGAAAGACTTGTATATATATATCACTTTATGATATTACTTCAAAGAATGACTCATACTAGAAAGAATGACTCACACTAACTCATACTAGAAGATTGACTCAGAAGCAAAGCAGAAAATGAACACTGCTCTGATACCACTTGTCACAGCCCCAAATCCCGAGGGACGGCAAAGCCGGGGTGCGACTGGGGTTGGATTAAAGAAGCGGGGAAGAAGGGGGCTAACTGACTAAACATACATGAAAAGACATCATTAAACCATGAACAAGACTTTAATATAGATAAGAAAGAGTTAATCCCTAAGGATTTCTCGACAAAAGTACAAAGAAGCTAAGTTCATATTTACAGACTTAGACTAGTGAGAATTGTTCAAAAAGTACATCTCAAAAGATTCAGAGTTCTACAGCGGAAGAGTTCTAACTAAAGCAACCTATCTTCCAGCTCAACATCAACCGTCGCCGCTCACCGTCGCTTCAACCTGCACATTTAGAAAACAATGCAGGGCTAAGTACAACGTACTTAGTGGGCACGATGCCGAAATCATAGTCATAAGTATAAATAATCTGGCATACTATAACCGTAGCGCATCGGGGTTTTGTTGAAAAGGCCCGTGCCTACTAAACATTTTCTGACTGATTTGTATAAAGCAACTTGCGCAAGCATTTTAGAGTATGTTATGTTCAATCTTGACCCAAACTAATTCACCGTGGCTGGTACCCCTCAACAGGATATCACATACACCACAGGTTACAAAGTGCACTAACTCTGGAAAGCACTTAGCAGCTAACTCAGAGCCGATCGTTAGTTAACCTAGTTAGATTAACTCTAAAAGTCTAGAAAACCCGAAGGTTAACTCAGAAATCTGGAAAACACGAATGTTAACTCAGATAGGTACAAGAGAACTCACATAAAAAGTTGAAACAGTTTATGCCAAGATTATCACTTTGAAAACACAATTATCAAAGCGATAAATAATACTTTCGAGTTGTGGAAAAACCCACATTTTATTTGATATAGATAAAAGCCCACCTCGTAATACAGAACTAAGAAACACTAGCTTCCAAACTTCGGATCTTCCGACCTTTCTTTACTGCTGGCTTCCTCCTTCATCGTAAAATAACATACTTAAAACGGGTCGTAAAGATAATCGATAAAAGAGAATCGAAGAAAGATTTAGTTATTTTTATTCTTTTGGGCATTTGCACGCTTACTAGATTCGTTTTACTTAAACGGGAAACGAGACTCGTACTAATCTCGTTTAGAATTCGGAAGATCTCATACTCGACTCTCGGTTCAGTAGAGAAGGTAGTCGATGTCTTAAAATGACTTTAAAGATTAAAAGAAACTAAGTTGGAAAGGATTAACTTAGGCGATTTACTTTAGAGCTCATTTCACGACTTAGGAAAGTTCTCGTTTATTACTTCTTTAATGAAAGGATAAAATATATGATCTCGACTGGTTTTCATCACTCAAGGTCCTATACTTGACTCTAGGGTCAGTAGGTAGATGTTCGATAGATAGAAACGGCTTAAACGATTGAAAGAAGCTAAGTTGTGAACTAAACAACTTAGAAAACAAGAAACTGAAAATTCACTGTACAGTCCAGTAACTCTGGAGGCTGTCCAGAACAGAGGATTTGGAAACAAGGGGTGAGCCCTATACCCTTAGAAAGCTTAGGAAGTCTAGTTCGCGTTCCAATTTACGGATCACAAATCCGATAAACGAGCTGGAAGTTATAACAGTTTCCGGCGAGGGTCGCAAAACTGCCGTGGAAACCCTAATTGATTGATAAGTTCGCCGTATAACGTTTTAGGTTCGTTTTAAATTCTCGTATTCAACTTTTTTAGAAACTGGACTCTTAAAGCAGTCATCACGTACCTCCGTACGTGACAAACTCCTTTTCAACTTGTTCAAAAGCACGACGTTCTAACGTCGGATTTCAACTATCAAGTACTATATCAACAAAGAAAATCCAAACGCGTTCTAGTTCTTGATTTCACTATAACTCATATTAGATTAACTCGGATGCTTATGATGTCAACTAGAAAAATATTCCAAATTTCATTATAAACAGTAATATCAACTTAAAATTCTCATCCGACTTCTTGATTTTCAGTTACAACTAGATATTCGTCTCTTACGCGATTTCCAAAAGTCGTCGGTTTTCGTTCAAATTTTACGACGTTAAACTACGTCTAATGTGAACCGTTTTTATGCATGCAAACTCATCTTAACATCTTTATAACTCAGTTTATATAATGATCTTTGCCTCTCATACTTCATTAAACTTTTTTAGAAAATTTCCAATTAACTTCTATTATCATCTAATATGATTTGCAACATAATCAACTAACAAATCATCACTTAATATCAAACATGTATCAACTCCTATTTATTCTATAAATTTCTGGTTTTATATAGATGTTAAGGGGTTGATTTTCTTCTCTAATTAACATCACTTATTCACTAATCAAACTATTATAACAACTATTAATCACTTACAATTCCAAAAACAACTAACATGCAAAAACCCCTAATTTATAATTCAAACCCTAATTGAATTTCATAATAACATAGGGCTTTCAATCCCTTTTCATTCCAAACACTAATTAAGCATCTACTAAACATGAATCCATGATCAAAAGAAGAAAATTAGAAATCCTACAATTTTCCAAAAAAATTCTGCATTGTTAAAGTTTTTAGGATTCTTGGTTTTGATCATTTTAATCCATAATTATCATATCTAACATATCTAATTACACTATTTCAAGATCAAACTATCTATTCCTAACCTCTAGAAATTTGATCAAAAGGAAAAAATAAAAAGAAAAGGGTTTTTGGATGGATAGAATTAAAGAGAAGTTGAATACCTAAAGATTTAATGAAAGATGTAATAGGTTTTGTTGGATGATTGATGACTTGTGTGGTTTTCTTCTTCAAGAACTTCAAGGTATCTTCAATGGTGGATGGAGAAGTGGAGAAGATGAAGAATAGTGGAGATGGAGATGGTGTAGCCGAGAGTTGTGAGAGAGAGAGAGAAAAAAAATTGGTTTTGTCTTAGTTTTGTTATGATGATAAGTTGAAATTGTGTAAAGTAAAACTTAGGTGTCATTTAACTAAACCTTATTAAGCATGCATGTTCCCCACTAATTAATAAAAAAAAATAAAGAATAAGTGGCTGCATGCAGAATTTTTTTTGAAGGGTTACGAATTTTTCCGGCGCGATCCGACGTTACGGGAAAACGAACGACGAAAACGTTGTTCGGTACAAAAATCGTCGCGATTCGATTTGACTTGAAAATTCTAATGTATGAACTTAATTAGAAAATAAATTTATAAAATTTATTTTGACAAAAACTCGGGACGACATAGTCCGAGTTTCATCCGAAAAAAATATAAAAACAAACTTTCTCGGTGTGTTCGTATCGCAAATTTGTAAACGTAAAATTAAATGGTTTTCCGTTCTTAGTTTACAAACTAAAAACTTTTCGTATGCGCTAACCCCTAATACAGTAGTCATCTAGCTGACTCCCGTAATTTATTTTTAATAATGGATTCGACCGTTAGCCTTAGAATTAAAAAATTATAAATTTAGGCGTGCAAAGCCATTTATTTAAATAACTTTAAACTTTTTAGAACGTAAGGAATTTACGGGGCATTACAAATATATGATATAATAATCCTAGAATCTATACATGCATGTAATTGTTTATGGTAGTAACTGACAATGGTCTTTGTTTCCTAAACAATTGGTATAGCTAATAATTTGAACAAGGTATGGTTGTGTCAGAGAGGAAAAAGTCGAGATGATCTTAGAAGGAAAAGAATTTCTATTATTACTTGGATTCTATAGTGTACACATACGTTTGTATATATAAATAGGTTAGTAGAAATCTTATTATTGATAAACTAAAAGTTTGGCTAATTACAGTAAGGTTTTTAGTGGGTTCCGTTTCTGGTTATAAAGAATTTTTATTTTTTAAGGAAGGATGTATATAAGTATTTTGTCGTAAGTTGATCCTTTTCGCATCCAATCATACGTAATTTTCTTTTAAGTAAATTATGTATTTTTGGCTAGGTGCGGCGCAACTAGGAGCCTCGTCTGCTACTTGATTTGTTTGAATCGTTTGTGCTCAAATTTAAGGTGTGGGATCTTTACTTAAACTTTATACCGTTGAATTATTTTATCCTTTTTAATACGATGTGTTTTGCCGTATGTGATTATTTGACTTTAAGTGTTGAGCGAACCGTGTTAAGTTGTCCATTGACTTGCTCTCACTTGCGTACAATACATTTGATATCACTTGATGAGCAGGACCTGTTGAGTTGTCCATTGACTTTGCTCTTACTTATTGACGCCCTGTATGTTGACATTTTGTGTTGAGTGGACCGTGTTGAGTTGTCCATTAAGTTGCTCGCACTCTTTGTTGCGTATTACTTGACTTTAATTTTCACTACGTGCATTTGTTTTATTAAATTGGACAATATCTGGTATAATTGCCCACACTAAGTATATTCACGTATACTTATCCCCAAACTTAAAATTTTCAGGTAATTGAAGTCGGAGGCGTGGAGGGTTAAATGACGAGTTAAAATAAAATAGGAATTTATTTTGGTTCCTAAGACTTTAAATTTTATATTCTGCATTTACTTTATTTCTTTTCGTACTTGTTGCATGAGATGTACGTGGAATTTTCGCCATCTTTTGGTTAAATAAAATATTTCGTTTTCTTTCAACTAAATTAATTATTATTCTTTATTCAAGAAAAAAATTTACTCATATTTTTTTTTCCGCTGCAAATATTTCTGTAAAATATTAAATATTCTTTTAAATATTATTTTATTGCCTTAATTAGATTAGGGTGTTACAACCTAGAGCGACTAGCTTCACAGACTGCCCAAAAAGGTAGCCTCGGCTAGGTCTCAACCTCGGCTAGCTCAAGCTGTGAAAATCTTGCCGAGTTTCAAGCATATCTTCCTATTTCACATAGTCAAATCTTCAAACACATATATAGATCAAATACTTTTTGAAGACTTGGGGATTTGGTGTCCAAAATTAATTTAACTAACATTCTAACATGCTCAAACACTTAAGGCATAACCTTTTCAACATCCTCAACTAACACAAATTAAGAAAGATTAGAACTCTTAAGTTAAAACTTCAAATTTTCCATACAAGGGAACAAAGATGCTTGTTTTCTTTCAAAAACACTTTCAACATGCTTAAAATAAATTATAGAAATCATCTACATCATCAAATAATCAAACCAAGTTCATATATGGAAAATCCTACAAGTAAGTAAGTGTTTATTTTGGGGAAAATGCATATTAATGTAACACCCTAATCTAATTAAGGCATTAAAATAATATTTAATATTTTAAAGAATATTTACAGCGGAAAACTGAATATTTTTTTCCCTTGAATAAAGGATAATAATTAACTTAGTTGAAAGAAGACGAAATATTTTATTTAACCAAAAGATGGCGAAAATCCCAACAAATCGCATGCAACAAGTACGGAAAGAAATAAAGAAATTCAGAATATAGAATTCTAATGTCTTAGGACAATAAAATAAAATTTCTATTTATTTTGACTCGTCATTCGACACCTCCACGCCTCCGACTTAAAATACCTGAAAATTTTAAGTTTGGGGATAAGTATACGCGAATATACTTATTGTGGGCAGTTATACCAGATATTGTCCAATTTAATAAAACAGATGCACGTAGTGAAAATTAAAGTCAAATAATACGCAACAAGATGTGAGAGCAACTTAATGGACAACTCAACACGGTCCACTCAACACTAAATGTCAACGTACAAGACGTCATTAAGTAAGAGCAAAGTCAATGGACAACTCAACAGGTCCTGCTCATCAAGTGATATCAAAAGTATTGAACGCAAGTGAGAGCAAGTCAATGGACAACTTAACACGGTCCGCTCAACACTTAAAGTGAAATAATCACATACGGCAAATCACATCGTATTAAAAAGGACAAAATAAACCAAAGGTATAAAGTTAAGTAAGATCCCACACCTTAAATTTGAGCACACACGATCCAAACAAATCAAGTAGCAGACGAGGGTCCTAGTTGCGCCGCACCTATTTAAACATAATATAAAAAAATACACCATAAATTACTCAAAAATTATTCTCAAACTCTCTCTCGACTTTTTTTTTCTAGCAGATTACAACCTTGCAAACCCCATTCTCTATCTACTACAAAATTCACATTCTTTCTTTCCATTCTATAAATTTCACCTGCACACGCATGCACCCGCAACTCATACTATTAATAGAACTTTATCTCTCTATCTTTAATCTCTCTCGTCTACAAGCACAAAGCATTTGTCCCAAATTTTAAATTATTAAACAAATTGAAGTATCTGGACAAGTATTTACCTTTGCAAAGAAAAAGACAATGATCCATATTATTATATACATAATGTTCCAATACGTCTATCACAAGGAATTTTGAGTAAATCAAAAGTGATGATTGCAAAATTTTAAATTGTGATCTTTACACCCAAAAAGGGGTCGGCAAAACCGACTCAGAAAAAAAATAGAATCAACAACATTCAAAAGCTTTTATTTACTTCTTTCTTTCTTTATTTAAACCACTGACAATCGATCGTTTTCTCAATAATTTAGTGCAGAAAATTCGTAAACATATCTATATAAGAAATTAACTTTGGAACTTGCATTCTAAAAGAAATTTGCGATTAAAATTTATAAAAGAAAACTCACCGCTGACAGATTTGAAAGGAAAAGTTGGGCTAGCAAGAGAAACTTTTCCCTTTGAGAAACGTTGCCGATCCAAACCAGATGTGTTGTGAGGGTTTAGTTAAAAGAAAGATTTGCGTGTCAACTGATATAGAGAGGGTTATAGTATATATATAATAGTTCAAACCTAGAGGAATTTGATTTGGAGTAGACACTAGGAGATATGGGAAGATAAACCTTATCTCTAATCTCATTTAAGAAAAACAAAATTTATTTTGAAAGTCCTAATTTTCTAACCCAACATCTTGTACGTGCCCTTTTAATTCATACACAAAAAAAAATCAGGTTCTAACATGCTTACATAATTCCCAAGAACACACATATAAGCTCACATTCATCATACAAGGTTAAGAATAAAAACCCCTGTTCTCATTTTCTTCAAAGTTTCTAAATTAGGCACAAAATACAAGAGGATTGTTCAAACTCGTTCATTCCAAGTATAAGCATGCTTATAATCATCATATGAACACATATTTAACATCACTTTAATCATTTAAAAAAAGAAATAAAAACCCCCAAATGAGCCTCAGATTTGGCCAAGTGAAGAACTAGGGCTCGGGTTTCGTTCTACTTGATTGTTCATGCAAGAAATGAAGTCTAGAGCATAGATCTAGCATAATGTATATCAAGATCGAATGTCACAGCCCCAAATCCCGAGGGACGGCCAAGCCGGGGTGCGACTAGGGGTTGGACTAAAGAGGCGGGGAAGAAGGGGAATGAATAAGAATGAACGAATAAACAGATGTTAATAACAGAATAACTTCTATGAACAAGACTTCATTTAAAAGAAAGAGTTGATCTCGGAGGATCACTCGACAAGTTGTTCAAAAGGGAACTGAGTTCATTGTATGGGCTTAGACCCAACAGATAGATATATATTAACTTCAAAAAGATTGGCAGCGGAAAGCGTAAAATATTGATACAAGTTCTTTATTCTAATACGACTTCTTAACTCAACATCAACCACCGCCGCTCCCGTCACTCAACCTGCACATTTAAAAACAAACATGCAGGGCTAAGTACATAAAGCACTTAGTGGGCACATTGCCGAAAACAACTCACAAGAGTATAGATTAATCATGCATCTTTTCATAAACACTCATAAGACTTAAACTGCTGTACACTTAATTCTGGATAACACCCTGAAGGTTAACTCAGAATCCGATCGTCTGGTTAGCACTCTGTGGGCTAACTCAGAATCTGTCCCTCTGGATAACACTCTGTGGGCTATCTCAGAATCTGATCGTTTAGTTGGAATCTCTGGATAGCACTCTGTAGGCTAACTCAGAATCCAATACTCCGGATAGCACTCTGTGGGCTAACTCAGAGAAGCATAAGAGAATTCACATATAACAATTCATACTGATAGTTACTTTAATACACACTTATTAAAGCAACAAGTAAACACTTTCAAGCAACGCTCATTTTATTTTGATATATAGAAAGCCCACATTATTTTGATATATAGAAAGCCCACATTATTTTGATATATAGAAAGCCCACCTCAATCGTTTACAGAACAAACTTTAACCTTCTGTCTACGGTCATGTCTTCAAATCTCGACGTTCTCCTTCTTTGAACGCAAATCATCACACTTTTAGTATTTGGTCGACACGTTAAAAAGAAAACAGAAATTCGGAATGGGTTAAGTCTTTTAGGCCTTTGCACTTTAACTATATTCTTTTGATTTAACTAATAAACCAGACTCGATCAATTCTGGTCTACAAACTGACTCAGCTCATTACTCGACACTTAGATCAGTAGATAAAGGATGTCGATAACTTATAATGACTTTGAAGTTCACAAGGAACGAAGTTGAAAAGAATTCAACTTAAGAATTTAAGTTTTGGAAATTTCTGCACAGGTCAGTAAGTTCATACAGAACAGGGTACTTTGAAACAGGGAATGAATTTATACCAAAAGAAAGCCACGGATGTCTAGTTTACTCTCCAATTTACGGATCTCAATTTTGTTAAGCGAGCTAGAAGTTATGACAGTTTCCGTGAAACGTCGCAAAACAGTCGCGCGAAACCCTAATGCTCGACAAAATTCGATGCACGATTCCCTAGGTTCGATTAATGCTATTCCATTTTTATTTTCACGAACTTTTCATCTTAAGACAGTCTACATACAGTATCCCATAATCGGGTTCATATTCACGACTTTTGATTAACAAACGACGAGCATTTCCTCGTCATTTCCAACTAACCATTTACTATACCAAAACTAATTTCAATTTCTATTTCGTTCAACAACTTCTCGTTTCTTAACTATAACTCATAACGTCTCGTATCTCGGATGGAAAAGTCATTAACTACAATATCGTTCATCAACTAATAACAAACATTATTATTAAAAGGGATTTCCTTATTCGACTTTTCTATCGGCTTATAATCTCATTTCTTCGTCTCTTAATGAAATTTCAAACTTCTTAGAATTCGCTCAAATTTTATGGTTACGATCATTAACTAACAAGGTTATCATAGGTTGGAATCACAAATCTAAAACATTATCTATTCTCGACTTATCGTCGATTGTTCGTCTCTTACAAAAAATCCTACGTTCTCCGTTTTCGTTCATATTTTACAACAACGATCATCACCTAACAAGCATCACTAATATGCAAACCATATTATCAAAACATTAACGAGCCTCAACTTATCGATAGATTTCTGTCTCTTACGTTTTTCAATTTATTTTTAGAAAAATCCCAAATAAATATATATTCATCCTCATACATCTTATATCTCATTTCTATTAACCAATCGAGCATATCATAACATTTACTACATCGAATCAACCATTCTTCATCTCTTATCTTTCAACTTTTATTTTTAGAAAAATCTAAATTAATTCATATAGTCAATTAATAACATGTGCATCACTAATTCATCAATCAAACATCGAAGAAATCGAACCACGAAAAACCCCTAAACCACACTAAATTTTCAGTAATTATATAAAATAAAGGGGAGTGATTTTCTTCATAATTCGATCCGTAGAACTCAATTCTAAACATACTAGAACATGAATCAAACAAGAATCAACATGCTTCTTCATCTCTTAAGTTTCGAAAGAAATGAAATGGATGGAATCAAGATTTTGTTCGGTTCATTACGTAGGAGATGTTCTTACCTTGCGGAATACGAACTCGGAAATGGAATTGATCGGTGGATGAGAGACTTGTGTGCTTTGAGAAAGCTTAGATGATGAGTTTTAATGGTGAAAAAGAGAATAAAAATGAGAGTGAGAGAGAGTGAGAGTAGTGGCGGTAAAGAGAGGGGAAGAAGAGAGAGAGATGACTCACCATATACATACATAAAGGTGTTAGAAAATCTAAATAAGGGGTGGTGAGTCGCTAAGGGCCGTTTGGCATCGATTTATTAGAATATCTCATTTCCGGGCTTTAAACGACGATATAAAAGTCGAGAAATGATTTTACCGTAGTCATTCGACAGACTTCTGGAATTTATTTTCGGAAACAGATTTCACCGTCAGTCTTAGAATTGAAAATCCTTAACTTAGGCGTGCAAAGCCTTAATTAGTTACAAAATTTTTATTTCTCGTCGGAAGAAAACGCCGGGTATTAAATTCTACCCCTCTAACGAAAACTTTCGTCCCGAAATTTGCTTACCTCTTTCACAAAAAGTTTCCACATAGCTTCCTCTTGCCCGTGGTAATTCTAGAACACTTTACTAATCGTATCGACTTACTTCTTAACTCTCGCACTTTTCGATCTAAGATCGGTTGCGGTCTTTCTTCATAACTTATCTCATACTCAAGAACATCGTCTTGCTGGTGGGTCACGTGTTTAGAATCGAACACGTACTTTCTCATACGAGATACGCAACCATAATAAACATTTCATAGACTTGGCGACACGGCCAATCTATACACATTAAAACCTATCTTTTTTTATTTTCAAGATATCTACTAATCGTATATAAAGCTTCGTCTAAGCTTATATTGAATCCGAGCGAATCTAGTTCTAGATTTTTCTCTTTCATACAAGACCTCGTAAGGCATAATACTCATTGTAGCCTGTTAACTTTTAGACTTTGATCTAACACTATCGACCTTAACATTTCTTCTAATACTTGAATCGTTCTCTCGGATTCACTTAAAAATTCTCTCTCGTAAGTCTGGTGTAGCTACTAGTGCTACTATTCGGATTAATTATTGTCTCAGGTGTATCTAGCACTTCCAAATCCATCATCTCAATTTTTGAACAAGTATTTCTTCTTCGATTAAGAGACACCCTACTTTAGTTGGGGTCTTGCGACTCAGCGCGGTTGCTACGACGTTTAGTTTTTCCTAGATGGTAATTGATACCACAATCATAATCCTTCCATCCCATGGATTATATCCATATCAAACATTTTCATTAACTCTTTACTTTAAGCGTTCACTTTCTTGACTAAACCCCTTTTTTTCCACTTAAAAGTTCACAAAACTGAAATAGGTAATAACTTCGATACTATTTCTATAAACTTTTTAACTTCCCAAGTTAAACAAGTTCCTTATTAACCAAGTTAAACTAACACGATTTAGAAGAAATTTTCACGAAGTCAAAGCCCACTCACGGGGTCATATAAACATATACGTCGAACGAGTACTGTTTTGCCTTCAACGAGGACTTACACAAAATTAGACTACTACCAGTCTGAGTTACACCAATTTCTTGCCTAGTGACCCTTGCCCTTGTCCTGTGCTTCTGGCCCATTCACAAATGTCCATGCATTCTGCTCTTGTTGTTGCGGATGTGGCTGAGCTTGATTAGCTTTCGTGGGTTGGGGCTAACCATACTGATTCGATCCTACTGGTTGCAATGGTTTCGGACAATTTCTTCTCACGTGCCCCTTCTGACCACAGTTATAACAACCGTCAATGTTTGCTAAACAATTACCAAAGTGCATCCTGTTACACTTAGGGCAGGTAGGAACAGTGATTCTTTCTTGGGTATTGTCTGCCTGTTGTCCCTGCCACTGTCCTTGTTGGTTATTTTCCCTCCATTGTCCTGATTGATTATTCTGATTCGGTTGTTGAAAGCCACGCTGATTTCCACCCTGATTTCCTCCTTCCCATTTCTTTTTTTTCTTTAAAGCTGCTGTTATTGTTGTTGGAATGGTCTTGAGTTCGAGCCTGGGTTGGTGCTGGTATGGGCGCTACAATCTTTTGTTCATTCGGCACAACTACCTCCATGTCTAAAGCTCATCCTAGTATATCTGTATAGCTCAGTCCTCCATGGCTGGCTAATGCCATTCCTAGATCGTGTCTAAGTCCCCCACAGAACTTCTTTGCTATCTTCTCGTGGGTATCTACCTGCTCGGGTGCATACCTTGACAATTCACAAAAGGTTGCATCGTATTTAGTCACTGTCATCTTTCCTTATTTCAGACTGTAGAACTCTGCTTCCTTCTTTTCTCTATAGGTTTTAGGGATGTACTTGTCGTAAAATGCTTCCTTAAACTCATCCCAAGTAAACTGAGCCAGATGCTATGTCGGAATAACCTTCTGCCTAGTTTCCCACCAGAAATCAGCTGGTCCGGTGAGTTGAAATGCAATACACGAGAGACGCTCCTCATCAGTACATCTGAGAAGTTTAAAAATTATTTCCGTAGCTCTTACCCAAAGCTCAGCATCACTCGGGTTTCCTGATCAATTAAAGACAGGTGGATTTCTTCTGAGAAACAGATCCTCTATGTCACGACGTAGTGGTGGTGGAGGTGGAGGGGTTTCCTGACGTCCTTGATCTTCCTCCCTCTCATGTTGTCTATGACCTCTTCCCGGTCCTCTAGGCCTACCAAGTCCTCCTCTTCTATCATTCGCTACTCTTGGCGGCATTTTGAAACTAAAGAAATCAAGAATTCTCATCAACTCCGTGCTTTAAGCACTCACCCATTCAATAAAGAATTAACTTATCTTAATCATCTAGTAATTTCTCAAATTGCAACCAAACTCTTAACGGTTCTTAGCTTACCTTAACCATCTCATCTTACCTTAATCATCTTAATCTTTGGACTTCTTAGTTTTTCTTGAAGAAAACTTTTAATCGGTTTTTTTTTATCAATAAAACAAAGTAACGACTCTACTTTGTTCACGTTACTTATACGAAAGTAACATTCGTCTCCTATTCGTGTAATACCCCAGACTTTTTCTACAGTCTTTAAAAATAAAAGTTAATAATAATTATGGCTTTGCACGCCTAAAATCATGAAATTAAATTCTAAGATTTACGGTGAAATCCGTTTCTGAAAATAATTTCCAGAAATCGGACGAACGACTACTGTATTAGGGTTTACGAGTCCGGTAAGTTTTTCGCCCGAAAACTCAGAATCAAATTCCGTCAGAACTTACATTCACTTTTTCTTCGAGATGAGTTCACCGGAGAAAGTTAGTTTTTATAATTCTCCGGACGAATTTTGGACTATGATGTCCCGACTTTTTCTCGGATTTTAAAAAACGAATTAAGTTTTCCGAGTACGTAAATTATTTCCAATCTAACGAATGAATTAGATTTCGTCGAATCCGTAACTATCTAGAAAAGTATTTCTCGACTTTTAAATCGATGTTTAAGAGCCGGTAACGAGATTTTATTGTCAAATATTTCCACGCCAAACGCATCCCTAACGAGTCACATTACTTTGTGGGATATTTCTCTTACTTTATGACTCACTACATGAGTCATCACCCTTCCCACCTTATACCTCCATGACCGCCACCCTCCATCTCCCTCTCTCTCTCATTTTTTCTTCATTTCTCCTCCATTGAAGCTCAACTTCAAGCTTTCTTCAAGATCATAACTCTTCCATCTACCGATCAAATCCATATCCGAGTTCATATTATGAAAGGTAAGAGCTTCGTCTATCAATTGAACCGAACAAATCTCTTTTCCCCAATTTTTATTTTTTTCGAAAATTTGAAGGATGAAATAGCATGTGATTTCTTGTTCGATACATGTTCTAGGATGTTTAGAATCGAGTTCTATGGTTTGAATCATAAAGAAAATCACACCTCCTTGTTCTAGGTTATTAGCGATTTTTTTTCAAAAATTGGGGCTTTGATCGTAGCTCGATTTCTTTGTCGATTGAATGATATATTAGTGTTCCTCATGATGTTAATTGACTCTATGAATTGTTTTAGATTTTTCTAAAAATAAAATTCGAAACCTAAGAGACGAAGAAGACACGATTTAGGATGGTAAATGTTATGATATGCTCGATTGTTTAATGGAAATGAGATATACGATGCATGAGGATGATTATATATTTAATTGAGATTTTTCTAAAAATAAAATGAAAAATGTAAGAGACGAAGATGTGACGATAAGTTAGAGCTCGATAATGTTTTGATATTATGATTTGCATGTTAGTAATGCTCGTTAGATGATAATCGTTGTCGTAAAATTTGAAAGAAAATGGAGAACGTAAAATTTATCGTAAGAGACGAACGACGGACGATAAGTCGAGATTAGATAATAGTTTGAGCTTATGATTTACGTATTTATGATTCTTGATAGATGATGAATAAGATTGTAAATTTTGATTGAATTCTAATGATGTTGGATTTCTCTTAAGAGACGAACAAATGATGATAAGTAATGATAGAAAAGTTGATTAAGGATTCTATTTGGATATTAATGATTATTAATGATTAATGAACAAGTGTGTAGTTGACGACATTTTCGTCAGAGTATTGAAAAGATGAGTTGTAGTTATAAACGAGAAGTAGAGTCGAGAAGTTGAACTTGATTTGGTATAGTAATTGCTTAGTCGGAAATGACGATGTTTTAAACGTCGTGTTTATAAACGAGAAATAAAAAGGGGTCTATCACGTATAATGATACGAGTAGACTGTATGGAGTCAGTAAATTCGTGAGAATTTAGGTTTGATAACATAGAACGAACCTAGAAAACCGTGCGTCGATTTTATCGAGCATTAGGGTTTCACTCGGCAGTTTTGGCGACCCTTCAGGGAAACTGCCATATCGTTTAGCTCGTTTATCGAAATTAAGATCCGCGAATTGGAGAGTAAACTAGACACCCGTACCTTTCTTTTGGTATAAGATTCGTCCCCTGTTTCGAAATCCCCTGTTCTGGGTGGACTTACTGACCTCGTGCAGAGAATGTTCAAAATGTAGTTTCTTAAGTTGAATTCTTCTCAACTTGAACTCTTTCGATCTTTTAAGTCGTTTCAAGACATCGACTGCCTTCTTTCTACCGACCTAAGTGTCAAGTACAGAACTAAGTGAGTGTCAAACGAGATGCATTCGTATCTCGTTTCTTTTTAACTAAAAGAGTTTAGTTTAGCGTGCAAATGCCTAAAACGTCTAAAGAACAAAAAAACTTAACTCGACTTTTCGTATTCGTTTATCGTTTGTGACCAAGCTTTAAAGTATGATTTTTACGATGAAGGAGGAAGTCGACACCAAGGATAGGACGCAGACCAGAAGACGGAAGCACGTGTCTTAAAGTTATGTATTTAATCAAGGTGGGCTTTTATATATGAAACAAAACGAGCAATGCTCGAAAACCTTTCTTTATCGCTTTGATAATTGTGATTTCAAAGTGATAATCATGGCATGAACTGTTTTGTGTTTTATGTGAGTTCTCTTGTACCTTATGAGTTAATCAAAAGGGGTTAACTAACGATCGGCTTTGAGTTAGCTATTATGCTTTCCAAAGTTAGTGCACTTTGTAGTCTGTGGTGTATGTGGTATCCTGTTGAGGGGTAGCCAGCCACGATGAATTATGACTGGTCAAGATTTGAACGTAACATCTATGAAAAATGCTTGCACAAGCTACATTATGAAAAAGAGAAAGAAAATGTTTAGTAGACATGGGAATTTGTTGAAAAACCCCGATGTGCTACAGAAATGAAATGCCTGATTATCCATACTTATGATTATGTTTTCGGAAATGTGTCCACTAAGTACTATTGTACTTAGCCTTGCATATGTTTTCTAAATGTGCAGGTTGAAGCGACGGAAGCGGCGACGGTTAAGTTAGAGTGAATAAGAGTTAAGGAAGACTTTTGTATATAGTTCACAAATCCGCTGCTAGACTCTAAACTCTTTTGATGTTATGTATAATAATCACTGTAGTCTAAGTTCTAAAATATAACTTAGAAGCTTTTGAAGTATCTTGCTCGAGTGATCCTTCGAGATCAACTCTTTCTTTCGTTAATGAAGTCTTGTTCATAGAAAGTATGCCGTCTCTTATGTATGTTTATTCTTTCATCCCCTTTCTTTCCCGCTTCTTTAATCCAACCCCAGTCGCACCCCGGCTTCTGCCGTCCCTCGGGATTTGGGGCTGTGACAGAGTGGTATCAGAGCAATCGTTTCTGCTCTGTATACAAGTTTCTTTCAAAGTAGTCAGATAGAGTATTCGTTCATACTCTATACCTGAGTCTTTTTTTAAGTAAAGTTAAGTCATAACACTAAGTTTAAGAGTGTAGACGACAACTCAACCTCCAGCTACGTCGACTCAACGAAGGAAAGAAAGAAAGAAAGAAAGAAAGGAAAGAATTTCAGAAATGTGTTTTCTTTTAAGAAATTATTTTCAATACGTATTCCAAAAAGTTAAGAATGACAATGGTGCCAAAAAGGAAATTTTGAAAGTATGAGAATCATACTTGTTTCTGTTGTATGAATTACGTGAAATTATTTGCGCAATGATTTCTTTTATTTGAAAGCATGATGGCATGAGAATCTAGAATGATTCTAGGGATTTTTCCCGGTTCGCTAAGAACATAGACTTGAAACCTAAGATCTTTCCAATTCCTCGAGAACTTAGAAGTTTTAAGAATATTAGTTCAAATGATTTCGAAAGGAGATCGTGAAACGGGAAGAACTTCTGTAGACGAATGTCACGTGCGTATAGTGACATGAACAAAGACTCGGCAGAGTCAACTTTTGTTTTTATAAAAAAAAAATCGATAAGAAATTCCTTCGAGGAAATAAGATAAATAATGATAAGGTACGTTAATTCTATACCAAGTAAACGAAAGTGACATGAACGAAGGCATTTTCAGTTGGAGTTCGCCTTGCTCGAACTTCAAGAAAAGATTGGTTATAATTACCACGAATCAAGTATGAATCTTAGTAAGTTTCCAACGATCACTCGATCGGACGACAACTAGAACATTGGTTCTAAAGTCATTTTCCAGTTATAATTCCTTTTATTTGGAATTTATTTATTTCATACTTCGTAATTGAACGAAGAATACGACGAGTAAGTGAGATTCGAGTGTCGAGAAAGGATAAAATCTTTTGTAAACGGATGTTACTTTTGAATAAGTAACATGAACAAAGTGGACGTTCTTTGTTTTAATTAGTGAAAATCGTTAAGAAATTTTCCTTAAGAAAGAAAAAATTAAGAAAAGTAATAAAGAATAAAGAAAGAAAGTTTATAAGAAAATGAAGTAAGAAATGTAAATAAATAATAAGATTAAGGATGGAAATAAAATCTTGAAATTTTATTTCTATATATCGTTTGAGTGCAATTTCTTGAATTGCTATATGTTATGATAAGTGGTTGTTTAAGTGGTGATATTACAATTGGATAAGGAATATTCATTTTGTAATTTAAGTATTTCATTAAGATAAGTTATTTCCCTACCTGTTACTGATCCGTGTTTCTTTAAAATTTTTGTAGGATGGTTAGGAGACGCGTTACAGCTCGGAAGAGCGCACCTTTACCACAACGTACCCTAGCAGATATGATACAGGACGATTACCACGGTTATGAGGCAGATTATGGTGTGGAGGATGTAGGACAGATAGTGAGTAACTTCTTGTCATTTTACTACGCAGCACGGCACATTATCTCGGAGAGTCAGGCGATATCCGATCTGATTGTACGACTGCCAGACGAGTGGCGCGCTTGGGCGCACCACGTGGCGTGGTTTTTCCTTGGGGTTTTCGGCGACGACACGGAGCCGACGGGCAACTACACGGGTTTCGTTATATTTATACACGAGCGTTTCTTTGACAGCAGGCTCATGGTTCCAGTCCCTTTCGAGCAACATCTTCCCTACCGTCACTTCCCAGTGGTTACCGAGCCCGAGCCTTTAGACTTGGATCCGGAGTTGGCCGCGTTATTGGAGATACCACCAGACTTTGTGCTTAGTGAGGAGTCTGACTCGGAGGCAGAGCAGTTAGACGAGGACGAGGAGCCCGTAGCTACACCAGAGCTACCACTTCCACTTGGACCACTTGAGGAGTTGATCCCAGGACTAGAACTCGTAGACATTGACGCAGAGACAGCTGCACTATTAGGGTTATCTACTCCTTTTCTACCCTAGCCCAGTGTGAGAGTTCGAGGACCTTTTGAGACAGGACTGTTTGAGACAAGGTCAGGGAGCCGGGGGATAGACGCAGAGCTTGCTGCCATGTTAGAGCTACCATCTCCACTGACACCGCTTGAGGAGATTTGTGCGAAGTGGGAGGTAGTCAGAGGATAGTTAGAGGCAGAACCATCCAGAGTCCGTTCTAGGGAGGAGTACGAGTCGGGTTCCGGTTCCGTTCCAGAGCACCTTCTTCCTCCGAAGAAGCGTGCAGTAGAGACCAGTGAGGACTATCTTGTTTCAGACTTAGAGGAGACAGTTTCAGAGGCACCATCACCACCCCTACTTGCACTTTCTGACGGCTCTACTCTGAGGGAGGACGAGGCACTCCAGCTCGTCTTTGGTTCAGAGTCAGAGAAGGAGGATCCGGACAAGGATCCGGAGGAGGACCCGGATGAGGATCTGGAGGAGGATCCGGAGGAGGACCCGGAGGAGGACTCTTAGGGTTTTACAGGCCGTAGAGGGCAATTCGGACTTGACTGTAGTCTGTTGAGTAGAGCGTCGTAGACGCATGCTAGTAGTAGTAGTAGTTCTTTTGTCCTATACATAGTCGGATCAGTAACTAGTTTTTGTAGTACTCTAGCGGATACGAAATTTTATGAATCGTTTCCGTTTTAGTACTCACAGTAGATACGGAGATGCAGTTGTTAGTGCACCCGGTTCATAGATAGGCAGTCAGCCTAGTTTAGACTAGTAGTAGTCTAACTTTTTGTATAAGTCCTCGTTGGAGGCTGAATTAATATTTTTTTTGATGTATATATATATACATGACCCGTGAAAGGGTTTTGATCACAAGAAAATTTCCTTATAAAGCATTTAGTAAACCAGAATGTCAAATGAACTCGTGTAACGAGAAGTTTAGTTTAACTTGAAAAGTTGAAAGATTAAAGAACTAATATCGAAGTTATGTTCGATTTTTCTTTTCCGTGAACTTGAATAAGTTGGAAAGAGAGCGAGTAAGTAAAAGAATGTTTAAAAGAAAGGACTAATGAGAATTCCTGTTCCCTATAGTTAAAGAAAAATGCCGCCGAGAAATGTTAACAACAGAAGGGGCCCTGGTAGGCCCAGAGGACGTGGAAGACGTCAACCGGAAAATAAAAGAGAGCAAGAACAAGAACAAGAACACCATGATACCCCTCCACCATGCCCTTCACCACCACCTTCACCACCACCCCGTAAGGACATTGAGGATCTTTTCCTCAAACGAAACCCACCCGTATTTAAAGGAACGGGCAACCCTAGCGATGCTGAGCTATGGGTGCGATCAATCGAGAGAATTTTCAAGCTCCTCAGATGTACTGATGAGGAGCGACTATCGTGCATAGCATTCCAGCTCTCCGGACCAGCTAACTACTGGTGGGAGGCAAGACAGAAAGTGATACCTGCACAGCATCTGGCTAAACTTACGTGGGACGAGTTTAAGGAGGCGTTGTACGACAAGTACGTGCCGAAGACATATAGAGCTCAGAAGAAGGCTGAGTTTTACAATCTGAAACAGGGTAAGATGACGGTGACATAATACGATGCTAAAATCTGTGAGCTATCCAGGTATGCGCCTACTCAGGTTGATACCGAAGAAAAGATTTCGAAGAAGTTCCGTGGGGGACTTAGGCACGAATTGGGGATTGCTTTAGCCAGTCACGGGGGACTGAGCTATACGGATGTCTTAGGACGAGCTTTGGAAATGGAGGCCGTTGTGCCAGATGAGAAGAAAACAATAACAACCGCACCAGCTTCAACCTAAAATAAAAACCGAGACTATTATAACAACAATAATAACAATTTTCAAGGAAAGAGAAAGTGGGAAGGAGGAAGTAGCGGTGGCTACAATCAGAACTATAACAATTAGGAAAATCAGAGAAGTGGCAATCAGCAGGGCTACCAGCAGCCGAATCAGAACAATAACTATGGGAAGAAACAGTGGCAGGGAAACAACCAGTCTGGGTTGTTTTTGCAGGGGAACAACCAAGCCGGACCCTAGAAAGGGAATAATCCGCAAAGGCAGCCGCAGGGACAGTAGAGCAATTTTAGTCAGGGAGGAAATACCCAGGGAGGGTTACCATTCCTGTATGCCCCAAGTGCAACAAACCACATTCCGGTGTCTATCAAGCAGGCACTCCCAACTGTTTTAACTGTGGACAGAAGGGACACATAAAGAAGGACTGCCCTAAACCACTGCAAGCAGTACCTCTGAGGGCCATACAAGTGCAGCCACAGCAGCAAATGAATCAGCAACAGTTTCAGTAGCACGTGCAACAACAGCAGAATGCAAGGGCATGCGCGAATAGGCAGACTGGGCAGGATAAGGGAAAGGGAAAAGGAAACCTTGCAGGTATGGAAAAACTTCACAAAATCCCTATTAAGATATTGTTCGATACAGGCGCATCGCATTCTTTTATTGCTGGTTGTTGTGCGGATAACTTAGATATCAGACCCGTAAGAGCTGAACACCCTATGAGAGTAGCTACACCTTCAGGAGAGATCACTACTTCCACGCATGTTTGCTCTAACCTAGAACTAGAAATCGGAACTCTTAAGGTTAAAGCGAACAATTTGAATGTTATGATAATGTAGGACGTAGACATAATCCTAGGGATTGACTGGTTGTCAGAGAATTATGCCACGATTCTCTGCAACGAGAGAAAAATCTCTTTTCAACCCCCGGGTAGAGAGCCGACCGAATTTCATGGGATTGCAATGGGCAAGAGAGTACCGGTAATATCCACCTTACAAGCCAAGAAGTTGATAAAGAAGAAGGGTTGCACAGCCTATCTTGTGTAGCTAGTTGGAGAACCAGGAGCCAAGAAGACCGTTCAAGACGTGAAAGTTGTCAACGAGTACGAAGACGTCTTTCCAGAAATTTTACCTGGTTTACCACCCGACCGTCACATAGATTTCTCGATTGACCTAGAACCAGGATCGGCCCCCAAATCTAAAGCCCCATGTAGGATGGCACTGAAGGAGTTAGAAGAACTTAAAATCCAATTGCAAGAATTACTAGACCTTGGTTTCATCAGACCAAGTGTCTCACCTTGGGGAGCACCAGTATTGTTTGTCAGAAAGAAGGATGGGTCAATGAGGATGTGTATAGATTATCAAGAGCTGAACAAGATCACCCTCAAGAACAAATACCCTTTGCCAAGGATAGAGGACCTTTTCGATCAACTCAAAGGTGCAGGAGTGTTTTCAAAGATAGATTTAAGATCAAGGTATCATCAGCTGAAGATTAAACCCGAGGACGTACCTAAAACTGCATTTCGAACCAGATATGGCCACTACGAATTCTTGGTTATTTCGAACCAGATATGGCCACTGCGAATAGTGTTGGAAACACTTAGAACTGAGAAACTATACGCCAAGTTCAGTAAGTGCGAATTTTGATTGAATGAAGTAATGTTTCTCGGACACATAGTTTCAGCCGAAGGAATCAAAGTAGATCCTGCCAAGGTAGAGGCAGTGCATAATTGGAAGTCACCAACAAGTCCGAATGAGATCAGAAGTTTCTTGGGTTTAGCAGGCTATTACAGAAGATTCATCGAAGGATTCTCCATGATTGCTAGACCTATGACGCAGCTACTTTGAAAAGAAAATAAGTTTAAATGGATGGACGAGTGTGAAAATAGTTTCCAAACGCTCAAAGAAAAGTTGACCACAACACCAATATTAGCTCTTCCCGACGCAAACAAGGAATATGTGGTGTATACCGATGCTTCGAAGAACGGGTTAGGTTGTGTTCTAATGCAAGACGGAAAGGTGATAGCTTATGCCTGACGATAACTTCGACCTCACGAAGTTGAGTATCCAACCCACGATTTAGAACTCGCAGCAGTTGTGCATGCTTTAAAGATTTGGAGACACTATCTTTATGGTGTAAGGGTTGAGATCTTCACAGATCACAAGAGTCTGAACTACTTTTTCGAGCAGAAAGAACTGAATATGAGACAAAGGAGATGGCTCGAATTAGTCAAGGATTACGACTGCGGAATCAACTACCACCCAGGAAAGGCAAATGTAGTAGCAGATGTACTGAGTCGCAAGGCTCCAACCAAGTTAGGATGTCTGTTTGTCGAGGAAGAAACCCTAGTACGAGAATTTGAAAAGATGGAAATAGAAGTGCTCGATACACCAGCAACGATCACAAGTCAAATAACGGCACTAGAAGCTACGTCGGACCTAATAGAAAGAATCATAAGTGCTCAGAGAAAGGACGAGTTGATAGAGAAGCTTCGCCTAAAGATAAGAACAGATAAACCAGACGGATACTACGAAGCACCAGACAATGCGATATTATTTGAAGGCAGACTTTGTATTCCTGACAGTGACGAAGAATTAAAGAATGATATCATGAGTGAGGCTCATGATATGCCATATACAGCACACCCAGGGAGTACGAAGATGTATCAGGACTTAAGAAAGAATTTCTGGTGGAATGGATTGAAACGAGACGTTGCCTCGTTTGTAGAAAGATGTTTGGCGTGTCAGCAAGTGAAAGCCTTACATAGACGACCGTATGGATTGTTGCAGCCATTAGATATCCCAGAATGGAAATGGGACGGAATAGCCATGGATTTTGTGACAGGATTGCCCAAGTCAAGAAGAGGAAATACTGCCATTTGGGTGATTATCGATAGGCTCACGAAATCAGCTCACTTTATACCGATTAAGACTACCTACGGATCAGAGAAGTTAGCTCAGTTGTACGTCCGTGAGATTGTACGTCTGCACGGAGTACAGAAGTCCATAATATCAGACAGAGATGCCAAATTCATTTCAAGATTTTGGATCACCATGCAGAAAGAGTTAGGAACCGCACTTAATTTCAGTACAACTTTTCACCCTCAGACAAACAAACAATCCGAGAGGACGATTCAGATTCTATTTGATATGCTAAGAACAGTAGTATTGGATCGAAGCGCAAATTGGGAAGAAATCTTATACTTGGTCGAATTCGCGTATAACAACAGCTATCAGGCGACGATAGGAATGGCGCCTTATGAGGCATTATATGGAAGAAAATGCAAGTCACCACTTTATTGGGATGAAGTGGGTGAAAGAAAGAACTTAGAACACGACTCGATTAATGATATGATCGAGATCGTTCGATAGATTCGAGATAGAATGAAAGAAGCCAGAGCCGACAGAAGTCTTACGCCGATGATCGACGAACCAATCTTAGTTTCGAAGTTGGTGATAAGGTTTCCCTTAAGATTTCACCATCGAAAGGAATCATTAGATTCGGTGTTAAGGGTAAACTTAGACCAAGGTTCATAGGACCTTACGAAATTCTGGAGAAGATAGGACCTGTTGCTTATAGATTGGCCTTACCGCCAAGTCTAGGAAGTATCCATAACGTGTTTCACGTTTCCCAATTAAGAAAGTATGTCTATGACCCTAAACACGTTATAAGTCACCAAGACGTCATTCTTGAATCACCACGGGCAAGAAGAAGCCACGTGGAATTAAGAACCAAGTCGATACCAATAGTAAAAGTATTATGGAATCACCACGGGCAAGAAGAAGCCACGTGGGAGCTCGAGGAAAAGATGAAGGAGAGATATCCTCATCTTTTTGAAGAAGGTATGCAAATTTCGGGACGAAATTTTTCGTAAGGGGGGTAGGATGTAATACCCCAGACTTTTTCTACAGTCTTGAAAAATAAAAGTTAATAATAATTATGGCTTTGCACGCCTAAGATCATGAAATTAAATTCTAAGATTTACAGTGAAATCCGTTTCCGAAAATAATTTCCAGAAATCGGACGAATGACTACTGTATTAGGGTTTTCGCATCCGGTAAGTTTTTCGCCCGAAAACTCAGAATCAAATTCCGTCAAAATTTACATTCACTTTTTCTTCGAGACGATTTCACTGGAAAAAGTTAGTTTTTATGATTTTCCGGACGAATTTTGGACTATGACGTCCCGACTTTTTCTCGGATTTTAAAAAACGAATTAAGTTTTCCGAGTACGTAAATTATTTCCAATCTAACGGACGAATTAGATTTCGTCGAATCCGTAACTATCTAGGAAAGTATTTCTCGACTTTTAAATCGACGTTTAAGAGCTGGAAACGAGATTTTATCGTCAAATATTTCCACGCCAAACGCATCCCTGAACCATAAAATTCGCCCGGAAAATCATAAAAACTAACTTTCTCCGGTGAACTCGTATCGAAGAAAAAGTGAATGTAAATTCTGACGGTTTTTAATTCTGAGTTTTCGGACGAAAAATCTACCGGACGCGAAAACCCTAATACAGTAGTCGTTCGACCGACTTCTGGAATTTATTTTCTGAAATGGATTTCACCGTCAGTCTTAGAATTGAAAATCCTTAACTTAGGCGTGCAAAGCCTTAATTAATTAGAAAATTTTTATTTCTCGTCGGAAGAAAACTCCGAGTATTACATCGAAACATTTCTCCTTTCCTTTTGCAAGGAGCACGAAATGGAAAGAGGAAAGAAGGATAGTTTTTCATGTTCAAACTTAGGATTAAAGCAAAGGAGGTGATAGATCTAACCTTGGATGAGGTTTTGCTCGAAAATGACCTTGATTTCTTGCTCGATTTGAAGCTTGGATGAACAACAATGGAGGGTGTGTTTGTGGGAGGTAATTTTGGTCAAGAAGGGTGGAGAATAAGGAGGAGGTGGCTGCTAGGGTGAGGGAGAGAGATGAGAGCTTATAGATTAGGGTTTGGATGAGGTGTGTGGCCAATAGGGAAGGGCTGGTCATTCGATGAATAGTGATTGACTTTATACTTTATCTCATTAACCCTCATTAACTTAATTAACCAAATAGCCAAATAATCTCATCCTCAAATGCTCCCAAAAAATATTTCAATGGTTTCAAAATAATTTCCATACCTCAAAAATACTTTTCCGATGAAAAATCGGACAATCAAGTGAATAGTGAAATTTACGACACAATTTACTATTCTTTAAAATCAAGCTTTTGCATACTAAACACACAACTTTCACATCTCAAAACACATATTCTCAAGCTCATAAACTTCAACATCAACTCGTTTCGGGTTAACCGATACGAGAAAATCATATAGAAACTCAAAAACGGCATTTTTGGGCTATCGGGAGAATTTCTTCTCTGGTATCTTTTCTACTCAAACTTAACACATAAGAAGACAACTCTTAAACACTTAATCACATTATGGATAATAAATTAAGCTAATTAAAGAGACGGGGTATTACATTGTAATACCCCGAATTTTTATAAGTCTTTAAGTGCGTTCTAAATTTCATAATATGCCTTTAGTAATAAGATTTTCCCAAGAAAAGGAATTTGCTTGAAATGACCAAAATGCTCTTATGTGCTTTGACGTGAATTTTCTCGTTTTGATTATTCGAATCAAGTCTGTGATGCATTGATTGAGTTTATTTATATGAGTTTGAGCATGAGTATGACTTTTGGAGAATTTCGAGAATTTTTACTTTTCAGTGAATAGTAACGAGATGTAATGCCCCGTAAATTTCTTACGTTCTTAAAATTTTAAAGTTAATTAAATAAATGGCTTTGCACGCCTAAGCTTACAATTTTTGAATTCTAAGGCTAACGGTCGAATCCGTTATTGAAAATAAATTACAGAAGTCAGCTAGACGACTACTGTATTTAGTGTTAGCACGTACGAAAAGATTTTAGTTCGTAAACTCAGAACGGAAAACCGTCTAATTTTTTACTTTCACGCAATCACGATACGAACACGCCCGAGAAAGTTCGTTTTTATGTTTTTTCGGATGAAACTCGGACTGTGTCGTCCCGAGTTTTTGTCAAAATAAATTTTGTAAAATTATTTTCCAATTAAGTTCATACGTTAGAATTTAAGGTCAAACCAAATCGCGACGGTTTTTGTACCGAGCAACGTTTTTCGTCGTTCGTTTTTTCGTAAGGTCGGATCGCGCCGGAAAAACCCGTAACCCTTCAAAAATTTCTGCATGCAGCCGATATTTTCTTGTTTTTTTTATTATTTTTAATGTATTAATTAGTGGAAGACATGCATGTAACCATTGTCTAAGTAAATGACACCTAAATCTTTACTTTCCATGTCTTCAACCATTTTCATCATTTCAACAACTAGACAAAACCATTTCTTCCATCTCTCTCACTCTCTCGGCTGCACACACACTCTCTCTCTCTCTTTCTTTCTCAAATTTGTTCTTCACCATTGTTGAAAGCTTCAAGAACTACAACAAGAAAAATCCTCCTAGATCATCATTCATCCATCTTTTCATTTAATTCCTTCACAAGAACTCAAGGTAATGATCTCCTCTTCAATTCTATCCAATTAGATTTCTTTTCTTCTCTTTTTCCTTCTTGATCGAAATTTTGGAGTTTTGGAATGGATGTTTTGATCTTAGAATAATGAACTTAGATGTATTAGATATGATAATTAGGGAATAAAATGGAACAAAAACAAGAACCCTAAATCCTATGTTAATACCAAAAAATTTGGCATGTTTGTAGGATTTTTATTTTTCTTCTTTTGATGGTTGATTCTTGTTTAATAGATGTTTAATAGTGATTAGAATGAAAAAGAATTGAAAGCCCTATGTTTTTGTGAAAGTCAATTAGGGTTTGAATTATGAATTTAGGGGTTTTTGTATGTTAATTGATAATTGATTTGCAATTGATTATTTGATAATAAAAGAGGTTGATTAGTAAATAAATGTAGTTAATTGGGGAAGAAAATCACCCCCTTAACATATGTATGAAAACCGAAAGTTATAGGGTAATTAGAGGTTTCCACATGTTTGATATAAGTGATGAATTGTTGGTTAAATCATGTTGCAAATCATGTTAGTTGATTATAGAATTTAATTGAGAATTTTCTAAAGGGTAGTGATATTTGGCCACACTGTGACCGACCACACAAGCTAAAATTAAGTTTTGAAAATGGAAATACACCCCAATTAGGAAACATAAACCCTAGGGGGAAAATGTGATTATTTTCATTTTTAGAGTCAACTTTCCTTTTCTGACGCGTGTGGCTGGCCACCGTGTGGCCGGCCATCATTACCCTTTTCTAAAAATGTTTAATGAAACATAAGAGATAAAGATCACTTTATAAGTTGAGTTATAATGATGTTATGATATGTTTGCATGCATGAAAGTGTTTCACGTTAGACGTAGTTTAACGTCGTAAAATTTGAATAAAATCCGACAACCTTTGAAAAACGCGTAAGAGACGAACCTTTAGTCGTAGCTAATAATCGAGAAGTCGGATGGAAATTCTAATTTGATATTATTGTTTATGATGAAATTTAGAACAACTTTCTAGTTGACGTCATAAGCTTTCGAGTTGATATAATATGGACTACAGTATAGTCGAGAACTAGAACGCGTTTGAAATTTTGTTGGTTTAGTAATTGTTAGTTGAATTCCGACGTTTAGAACGTCGTGCTTTTGAGCGAGTTTTGAGAAGGAGTTTGTCACGTACGGAAGTACGTGATGACTTCCTTGAGAGTCCAGTTTCTAAAAAAAAAATTGAATATGAGAGCTTAGAACGAACCTAAGACGTTATACGTCGAACCTATCAAGCAATTAGGGTTTTCGCGGCAGTTTTGCGACCCTCGCCGGAAACTGTAATAACTTCCAGCTCGTTTATCGGATTTGTGATCCGTAAATTGGAGCGCGAACTAGACTTCCTAAGCTTTCTAGTGGTACAGGGCTCACCCCCTGTTTCCAAATCCTCTGTTCTGGACAGCCTCCAGAGTTACTGGACTGTGCAGTGAAAATTCAGTTTCTTGTTCTCTAAGTTGTTTAGTTCGCAACTTAGTTTCTTTCGATCGTTTAAACCGTTTGATCCAACGAATATCTCCCTACTGACCCTAGAGTCAAATACATGACCTTGAGTGATGAAAACCAGTCGAGATCTTATATCTTATCCTTTCATTAAAGAAGTAATAGACGAGAAATTTCATAAATCGTTCAATGAACTAAAATGTAAATCGCCTAAATTGATTCTTTCCAACTTAGTTTCTTTTAATATTTAAAGTCGTATTAAGATATCAACTACCTTTTCTACTGACCCGAGAGTCGAGTATGAGATCTTCCGAGTTCTAAACGAGATTGGTACGAGTCTCGTTTCCCGTTTAAGTAAAACGAATCTAGTAAGCGTGCAAATGCCTAAAGAATGAAACAACTAAAACTTTCTTCGATTCTCTTTAATCGATTATCTTTTACAAACCGTTTTTAAGTATGTTTATTTTATGATGAAGGAGGAAGCCAACTGTAGAGAAAGGACAAAAGATCCGAAGTTGGAAGTTTTGCTTTAAATTCTGTAAAATCAAGGTGGGCTTTTATATACAAATAAAACGAGCAATGCTCGGAAAATCTTTCTTTATCGCTTTGATATCTGTGTTTTCAAAGTGATATTATGGCATGAACTGTTTTATATTTTTATGTGAGTTCTCTTGTACCTATCTGAGTCAGCATTCGTGTTTTCCAGATTTAGAGTTAGTCTAACTAGATTAACTAACGATCGGCTCTGAGTTAGCTGCTAAGTGCTTTCCAGAGTTAGTGCACTTTGTAACCTGTAATGTATGTGATATCCTGTTGAGGGGTACCAGCCACGGTGAATTAGAATTGGTCAAGATTGAACGTAACATTAGTCAGAAAATGCTCGCGCGAGTGATTTATGAGAAAAAGTCAGAAAATGTTTAGTAGACACGGATTCTTTCAATAAAACTCCGATGTGCTACGCTTATGAAATGCCATTTTTATATATATTTATGATTATGTTTTCGGCATCGTGCCCACTAAGTACGTTTGTACTTAGCCCTGCATTGTTTTCTAAATGTGCAGGTTGAAGCGACGGAGAGCGGCGATGGTTGATATTGAGTAAAAGGATAGGATGCTTAGTTAGAACCCTTCCGCTGCCAAACTCTGTATTTCTTTTTGAGATGTACTTTTGAACAATACTCTGTAGTCTAAGTCTGTATATATGAACTTAGCTTCTTTTTGTACTTTTGTCGAGTAATCCTTAGGGATTAACTCTTTCTTATTTATATTCAAGTCTTGTGCATGGTTTATTGATGTTTTTCATGTATGTTTAGTCAATTAGCCCCCTTCTTCCCCGCTTCTTTAATTCAACCCCAGTCGCACCCCGGCTTCTGCCGTCCCTCGGGATTTGGGGCTGTGACACGAGAACCGAGAAAATACTATTCACCGACGAACTTAGAACTTGACCTAATTAGTGTCTTTTGAATCTAGAATTAATTCTAAGACCCCTGAGATATGTTAGAAGCTTATCTGAGATCACCTGAGAGAATTCTAAGAGTTTAGTTCTTAACGGATTAATTAGCCGATTGATTTTTAGGTTTTCTTTGTTACTTGGAATTTTGACCTAAAAATTAGATATTCGGAATCCTTGATTTATTTCATGAGATATGAGATAGAGTTAAGGTGTTTTCGATGTCGGAAACGAAACGAGGAGAGTTTAGAGCCGTTTTCAGTATAAACGAAATAAAATGGACATATTCTACCAGAAAACTTTTTCATCCAGGTAAAATTTTATCTATAAAAGAGAATATCTCTCTCATCTCTCTCCCTCTCCCACCGACTTCACCCTCTCTCCCTCCCTAAATCTCTCTCTTAGGTACCTATTTGTCAAAACCTATTATGGAATATTAATCATGATATTCCATTTCATTTCATCATATTCATTTCATTTTCAACATTCATCATTTCATCATTGTTTAGTTTGTTTTTGTGTGTTTTTAATTGTGCGTGTTTGCATGTCGTTTTTTGTTTTTTTGGCCGCAAGTAGTGGCCGTTTATGTTGTTTTTGATGTGTTTGGTGTGTGTAGGCACGAAGGTGGTGGTGATGTATTTTGAGCCAGAAGGATGGAAAAAGAGTGGAAACGGGAAGGAATTAAAGGAGTGAAAACGTGCATAAAGTTAGAAGTTCCCGCCGGAGCGGGAGAGCCGCCGGCGCGGGAAATATCCACGCTGAAGAAAGTCCCGCCGGAGCGGGAGTCCCGCCGGCGCGGGAGTCCCGCCGACGCGGGATTGTTTTGCACGACAAGAGGTTCCGCCGGCGTGGGAGTCCCGCCGGCGCGGGTTTGTTTTGCGCGACAAGAGGTCCCGCAGGCGCGGGAGAGCCGCCAGCGCGGGACGGCGGTTATTTCCAGCCGTATAAATGAATTTGGGCGGTTTTTGGACGTTTTACTCTCTCTTCTGTCTGTTTTTTGAGGAGAAGAAATGAAGGAAACTCAGTAGGATAGATTTGCTTTAATTTCTTAGTTAAAACTCATATATTTCATTTTGGATTTCATTCCCGTTGTTCGTTGCTACTTCCGAATACTTTGTAAGATTCCTTCTTAGTTTATGCAATGTTTATTTCTAGTTTTCTATATTTAATTTCCAGAATTATGAATTAATTTTCTTAGTCTAGGATTTGGGTGATAGAATCGAGATAATTATCGGTTTATATGTGTATATGCTCGTTGATTGAATTGGTTTGTTTTCTATCGAACTTTTGGCCAAAGTTGGATTGTCTTAAGTGATGATTGAGATCGAGGGAAGATTTCATTACTTGATTTAGGTTCAATCAACGTTAGGTTTAATCGGAAACGCACAATCTAACTAGGATCGGTTTGTAGAATTCTTTTAGCTAAGAATTGTTGTATGAATACGAAAGTTAGTATTCAATTCTTTGTTTGAAGCGTTATATGAAGTGATTCGTAGCATGTACTATATTAGTTGTTTGTATTATCTCGAGGCGACTAAAACCCTTGTCCTAGACAGTTTTAATTTGATTAATTTACCTTTATTGGCTTATTTTTGGTTTAGCTTTTAGTATCGATAATCAAAACTTATTGGATTAGAATATGTAGGATGAATTTAATGTTTTGTGAAAAGCCTGAATCGATGCCCTGTTAAGTTTTCCTTGAGATTCGACTCGAGTTAGCTAGCTGTACTACATTAGGACCTCGTTCTCTTGCGAGCAACTAATAGAAGATACAATTTAGTTGATTCAAAATTTTGGCGCCGTTGCCGGGGAAAGCTTTAGGCATTTATTTTAGTGCTTATGTTTGTGTGATTTCGTGTTGTAAATATTTGGTTGTTTGAGTACTTATTGTTTTTGTTTTTATTTATTTCTTCCGCAGGTGCGTTTGATCATTTTCTTGTTTGTGTTTTTGTGTATGCTAGGCCGCCGAAGTCTTAAACGGAAATTGGCTCAAGTATACGACAACATTCATCGACCAAGGGCAATCATTTTGCCAAATCTGGAGGAGAATAGAGAATTAAGTTCTAGTAGTCAATCAACAACTTCTCAAGAGGAAGGTGATAACTATAGTTCTAGTGAGGAGTATTTACAAGAAGAAATGGCAGCACCAGTACCGAGACCGCAGGCTCCACAAGCTCAGCGAGCAGCTCAACAAGCTCAACTGAATATGAGGGATTATGCTCGACCAGTCATTGGGGAGACAACTTCATGTTTAGTGTTGGGAGAAGCAGCTCGGAATTATGAATTGAAGAATATTCATTTTAACCAGTTGCCTTCATTCTATGGAATGCCGACTGAAGATGCATTGAACTTCATTAGAGAATTTTATTCGGTTGTTCATACCTTTCCACTACAAGGTTTGAACGAGGATCAGCTGAAGATGAGGTGTTTCCCTTACACTTTAAAAGATAAAGCTAAGGCTTGGTTAATGTCTCTTCAACCAAATTCTCTTCAGAATTGGAATGAAGTATATGAGAAGTTTATGGGCAAGTATTACTCGAATCAGAAGACTCAAGACTTGAGAGCTCAGATCGTTACATTCACTCAAGGACAAAGAGAACCGTTTCATGAGGCTTGGGATAGATTCAAGAGTTTTCAGCAACAATGCCCACATCATCATCTTCCCTTGGCATTGTTGAATCAGTTTTTCTATGATGGCTTGTCGCAGAATTTTCAGTACATGGTAGATAATGCTGCTGGAGGAGATGTTGGGAATCAAACGGCTGAGAGAATCACGGAGATTTATGAGAGTTTGGCTACCAATTCTCAACAAAAAAGTGCAAGAGGGAAGAAAATTTCAGCAAGTGAGGCAACTCTGAACTATGATGTGACTAAGCAGTTAGCGGAGTTGACAAGATAAGTGCAGATGTTGAGAACTTCTGGATGGACCATCCAATCAAGTTATGTCTTTGGAGACTTGTGGAATTTGTTGTGAATACGGGCATGGTGCAAATGTCTGTCAACGGGTTAGTGAACCCGTTTTGGAAGAAGAAGTGCATGTGAATGCTTTACAAGGATTTCAACCAAGACCAAAATATGATCCTTTCTCTCAGACGTACAATCCGGGTTGGAGAGATCATCCAAATTTCTCTTGGAGGCAAAACAATCAACAAGGACCGAGTCAAGTGCTTCCATATCAATCACCACAACAGCGGATGCAAGTTCCACCAAGACCACAACAATTTCCGAGTCAACTGATTCAACCTAGGAGACCATCTTTGGAGGAGACGTTGAATGCTTTTATCCAATCGAGCAACCAACGACATGAGTCTGTGGAAGCTTCAGTGAAGCGTATTGAAACTCAAGTTGGTCAACTGTCAAGTACCGTTGGAGAGTTGGTGCAACAGAATAATAAAGATAAGTTGCCAAGCCAACCCAAACAAGCTCATGCTGTCACTATTCTCAGAAGTGGTAAAGTGGTTGATAACAAGGTGGAAATGCCAGTTGGAATAGAAGAAAGTCCAAGTGAGAAAGTCGAAGTTCAAAGTTCAGAAAATGAGAAAGCTAAGGAAGTTGATTTTGGAAAAGATTCAGCACTTCACAAAGCTAAGAATCCCTATAATCCTCCTATTCCATTTCCGAGTAGGGTGCGGAATGAGAAACAAGATCACCAATTCCAAGAGTTCTACAAGCTTTTGTCGAAGGTGAATGTGAATCTTCCTTTGCTTGACATCATTCGCAATGTACCAGCATATGTGAAGTTCTTTAAGGAGTTGGCATCAAAGAAGAGGAATTTTGTGGAGGACGAAAAGATTATAGTCTCCGAAGTGGCAAGTGCAATTCTGCAGCATCAATTACCTCCAAAACTTTGTGATCCAGGTAGCTTTAATATTAAAATAGCTTTAGGTAATGGTAAGGAAGCTTCTGGTATGCTAGACTTAGGTGCTGGAATAAATTTGATGCCTTACTCTATCTTCAAGCAATTAGAGTTAGGGGATTTGAAGCCTACTAGAATGTGTTTGCAATTAGCTGATAGATCTATTCGTTATCCTAAGGGAATAATTGAAGATATATTAGTAAAAGTAGGCGGATTGATAATTCCTGTTGACTTTGTTTTCATAGATGTTGGAGATGTTAAGGAAACGGAGAAAGAACATACCCTTTTGTTGGGTAGACCTTTTATGGCAACTACTAACACCTTGATTGATGTAAAAAATGGAAGTTTGAAAATGTCTGTGTTAGGAGAGACAGTTTCTTTCTCTGTTCGTGATAGTAGTGTGATTCCTTCATCTGAACTTGTTGAGAATTGTTCTTATATAGATACTATTGATGTCTTGGCCAAGAAGATTATTTTGCAGGACAACAGATTGTGTGAGATGCTTGAAGATGTAGAGGAAGAAAATGGCCTTGATATCAATGAGGTTGATATTTTAGATAGCATTGGAGTGATGGAACTACTCCAAATTGAGGGGGACGAGGAGAAGCCAGTTCTCAAGTTAGAGCTGAAAGAATTGCCAAAGCATTTGAAGTATGTCTTTTTGGAAGAAGAAGAGCAGAAACCAGTGATCATTTATGCTGAGTTGTCTAAGGAAGAAGAGGAAGCTTTGGTAAAGGTGCTGAAGAAGAATCAGAAAGCTATTGGATGGAGTTTATCGGATATAAAAGGAATCAGTCCATCAACTTGTATGCACCGGATTATTCTTGAAGATGATGCAAAACAAGTTAGAGAAGGGCAGCGGAGGCTTAACCCAATCTTGATGGAAGTGGTTAAGAAGGGGATTTTGAAGCTCCTTAAGGAAGGGATAATCTATCCAGTGGCTGAAAGTGAATGGCTAAGCCCGGTTCATGTAGTACCAAAGAAGGGAGGAATCACTGTTGTTACAAATGACAAAGGCGAGATGGTACCAACTCGAGTGACGACCGGGTGGAGAATGTGTATCGATTATAGGAAGTTGAATGCTGCAACTAGGAAAGATCATTTCCCACTTCCATTTATCGACCAAATGTTGGATAAGTTAGCGGGACATAAGTTTTATTGCTTCTTGGATGGATTATCGGGGTATTATCAGATTGCCATTGATCCGGAAGATCAGATCAAGACAACATTCACTTGCCCTTTTGGAACATACGCGTGTAGAAAGATGCCGTTCGGGTTGTGCAATGCGCCTGGAACGTTTCAACGATGTATGTATTCCATCTTCTCCGACATGATTGGTAAGTTCATTGAAGTTTTTATGGATGACTTTTCTGTTTTTGGTTCCTCTTTTGATGATTGCTTGCATAAATTAGAACTTGTTCTTGAAAGATGCATAGAAAGTAATCTTACTTTGAGTTAGGAGAAAAGTCATTTCATGGTAACTAGTGGAATTGTTCTAGGACATGTCGTTTCTAGTAAGGGCATAGAAGTTGATAAGGCTAAGGTAGATGTAATTGAACGATTACCTCCGCCTGTGAATGTTAAAGGTGTTCGTAGCTTTCTTGGGCATGCTGGTTTTTACCGTCGATTTATTAAGGATTTTTCTAAAATAAGTCAACCCTTGTGTCATTTACTTGCTCAAGAAGTACCTTTTGTGTTTGATGATAAGTGTTTGGATACCTTTAACATATTGAAAGAGAAGTTGATATCTGCTCCCGTTGTTGTTGCTCCTAATTGGTCACTACCTTTTGAAATAATGTGTGATGCATCGAACTCTGCTGTAGGAGCTGTCTTAGGGCAGCGAGTTGATAAGATGTTGCGTGTGATTTACTATGCTAGTTTGACTTTGAATGCTGCTCAAGTAAATTACACAACCACCGAAAAAGAATTGCTAGCTGTTGTATTCTCATTAGACAAGTTTAGATCTTACATTATTGGGTCTAAAATTATTGTGCACAGTGATCATGCAGCTCTTAGGCATTTGTTAACTAAGTCTCAAACAAAGCCTAGATTGATTAGGTGGATTTTGTTGTTGCAAGAGTTTGATGTTGAGATCAGAGATAGGAAGGGTTGTGAAAATGTGGTGGCGGATCATTTGTCTCGTTTGCCTAACATTGATGATAGTGAGACAGTGAATAAGCATGATACTATACCTGACTCTTTTCCTTATGAGCATATTTTACAAGTTGCAATTGTACCTTGGTACGCAGATATTGTGAATTATCTTGCTAGTGGATACTTGCGTCCTGACCTCTCTTCCCAAGAAAAGAAGAGATTTTTCTCATCTTGCAGGAATTACTATTGGGATGACCCATATCTTTTTAGATTGGGAAAGGACGAGGTAATAAGGAGGTGCATTTCGGATGAGGAGCAGCGAGATGTGATGGCATGGTGCCATGAGTTTCATTGCGGAGGTCATTTTGGGGGTCGAAAGACCGCTTTTAAGGTACTCCAATCGGGTTTTTACTGGCAATCTATCTTTAAGGATGCTCATAATTTTTGCCTTGCATGTGATAAGTGTCAGAGGGTAGGGAACATAAGTAAGAGGAATGAAATGCCTTTAACTAATAATCTTGTTGTAGAAATTTTTGACGTGTGGGGCATTGATTTTATGGGTCCCTTTCCTAAGTCTGCTGGTTTTGAATATATTCTTGTTGCCGTTGATTACGTGTCCAAGTGGGTCGAGGCTATCCCCACAAGGACAAATGATGCTCATGTTGTTATCAAGTTTGTGCAGGAGAATATTCTTTGCAGGTTCGATTTTCCTCGAGCTATTATTAGTGATGGGGGAACGCACTTTTGCAACAAGCTTTTTGATAAGCTAATGTCAAAAAACGGCATAATACATAAGGTGGCAACTCCATATCATCCGCAGACGTCTGGACAAGTTAAAACGAGTATTTTGGAGAAGACCGTGAAGCCGTCTAGGAAAGATTGGTCTTCCAAGTTGAACGATGCTTTGTGGGCTTATCGGACTGCTTATAAGAATGTCTTGGGAATGACTCCGTTTCGGATGGTATATGGAAAGGCATGTCACTTACCAGTAGAAATTGAACATAAGGCTTATTGGGCGATTAAGTCCATGAATTATGATTTGGTTCAAGCTGGTCACGAGAGGGCTTTACAAATTTCAGAACTTGATGAACTCCGGAATGAAGCTTATGAAAGTGCACGGATTTATAAAGATAAAGTGAAGAAGTTTCATGATAAGCGGATTGTAAACAAGGATCTTAAGCCGGGTATGAAGGTACTTCTCTTCAACTCTCGTTTGCGGTTATTTCCAGGAAAATTGAGGTCAAGATGGAGTGGACCGTTTGAAGTGGAAGAGGTGTACCCTTACGGAGCTGTCATGTTATTCAATCCGTTGAAAAAAGAGTCCTTTAAGGTTAATGGGCACCGGGTTAAACCATATGTTGAAGGGATGTCAAGATTGGTTGGAGTCGAGTCTATTAGACTCGACGAGCTTACATTTTGAACATGGAATATGGAGTCGAGCTCGAGACTTAAAACGAGCGCTGCATGGGAGGCAACCCATGATTTTCGTATTTTAGTTGTTTGTGTATTTTTTTTTTTTTTTTGGGTTTCTGTATTTCTTCGGAGTTGCAAAGGAAAGGGAGAACCGCCGGCGCGGGATTCATTTTCGCAAAAGGAGAACCACCGGCGCGGAACCAACGCCGGCACGGGATTCATTTTCGCAAAAGGAGAACCGCCGGCGCGGAACAGCCGCCGGCGTGGGATTCATTTTCGCAAGAGGAGAACCGCCGGCGCGGAAGAGCCGCCGGCGTGGGACAGATTCTCGCAACAGGAGTCCCGCCGGCGCGGGAGAGCCGCCGGCGCAGGACGAACCTGCTATAAAATGAATTTCGCTCGTATACCCTAATTTCATTCCCCTTCTCCTCATTTCATCCGCCTCCTTTTTACCCAAATCTCTTTTCCATCGGAAATCCTCCATTCACCACCATCTTTTGCAAATTTTCACCTTTCCCCTAAATTTTTACAGTCATCTTTCCGCCACCATTCAACTCCCGCCGCCGCTCGACACCATTTCCGCAACCGTTCCATCGCCGCCGCCGTTCACCACTATTTCTTTTGCTGCCGCTCACTTTCCGCCGGAGCGGGAGAACCATCGCCCACCACACTTCCACAGTAGTTCACTTCCCGCCGGCGCGTTAGAGCTGTTACTCACCACTTCAGCCGACTGTTCCTCAAGTGTTTGCAGTCCTCATTCCCAATCTGCCGTGCTCTTTTATTTCGTCCAATTCAGCAGCCCGCAATCTCATTCCGGAACCGATCACTCCCTATTGATAGTGTATTACCTGCTGTGACATTATCTTTCACGATGCCCAGATGCAAGAACTTACCTCCACCATCACAGGAGCCATATTCGGAGGATGACTTAATGGAAGAATCCGAGTTCGAGCAAGATCAGCAGCACGAGCAACAGGTTAATTATACGATCCTCTATTCTACTCCGTTTGAAATTTATTCTGATGCTGAGGGAAAGTTAGCTCATCGGTTCAATAGGTCTGAGATTACTAACCCAAGATATATTGATTGGGATTTGTTAAAAGGTCTTAAACTTGATGAACGTGTTCATGGGTATTTAGAACATTTGGGTTTAGACAATTTAGCCAATCTTGAGTACATTGGGTATGAGCCGTTGACGTATGAGTTTATGACTTCGATGATATTATCTGAGGATAAGAAAAAGATAATGTTTCGGATGTTTGGAACAGAGTATTCAGTTTCGTTGGCTAAAATGAAACAAGTGTTCGGTTTTCCGACAACTGGTGAAAAAGATCTTCCCCATTCTTTTGATGTTAAACAGAATTGGCATGCATTAACGGGGTATGACAACTGGAATTCAGCTGGTATGCCTAATGGTTTTATTCAGGATCCTGCGCTTGTTGTTGTGCATAAGTTCTTGGCTTATCATGTTTCAGGAAAAGAACAGGCCAATAAGGTGAATAAAAATGAAGTTTATCTGTTGTCATGTGCTGTCAATAAGGTTCCTGTTTGCATCACTAGTTTCATTTGGAATGCTATGGTTACTATGCAAAGACGGCCAAAATCTCATGCTTCTTTTTGCTCCATTGTTACGGGATTGGCGAAGCATTTTAAGTTAGTTCCTGGCACACTTGACCCTGTTCAAGGGCAGAAGATCTTGGATCCGTATTATCTTGATTATCGTGAGCTGAGGGGTGGAAATCTCATATCTGATCGCCGTACGATTGTTCCGCATGGTGAGCGCAAAAGTGTCCACGAATACATTCTTAAGGAAATGGCTAAAGGCCAAGCCCTTAGGCCAACTATCCCTGAAGTTGGCCCGTCTACTACTGGAGATGCAAATGAAGAAGCCTTTCACTCCGAACAAGCTCAGTTATTGCTTTCACCGGCGTATGCTTATCAGCAATTTAGGAATGATCTTCAATCATTTCGGACTAATTTTGATACATCTTTTGGTGAGTTCCGTCAAGAAATGCATGCGCGATATGATGCATATGATGCTTCTTTGGGAGACTTTAGGCAAGAAGTTGGCCGCCGTTTGGATGCTCAAGACCAGCAGCTTGTGTCGATGCAAGCCCAATGGGATGCCTGGACCGCATTTCATCCACCACCACCGCCTTCGCCGCATCAGTAGTAACTTCTCACTACTGTTGGGTTTGTTTTATTGTTTTAATATTTGTTTTATTTAAATATCTAGTTTTATTTTTGGTGTTATCGTTTCTTTTCTGTTTTGTTTGTTTGTTTTTGTTGTGTAGGTCTACATTTGGTTTTGGGTTTGCCGCACATGCCGTTGCCGGATGCTGTTTCAGGGACGTATTTCTCTCTTTTACTTTTACTGAGCTTTTAGGACATAGCTCTGTTTAGGTGTGGGGGGGGGGGGGGTATTTTCGTAATGGTATGAGTTGTGTAGTGTTCGTGAAATAGTTATTTTCGTAATGGTATGAGTTGTGTAGTGTTCGTGAAATAGTTATTTTCGTAATGGTATGAGTTGTGTAGTGTTCATGAAATAGTTGTGTTTATAGTTACGTTATGTGTGTGAGTCAAGCATTTTGGCGACTTAAGTATGACTGAGGATATGTTTGTGTGAATCACTCGAGAATGCATGATTTTCCTTGAATTCGTGAGAACTTAGTTGATTGGTGTCGATTTAGGTGCGAATGTTTGATAACCATGGTTGTGGGGCATGTCATTGATGAATTTGATTGACGTGATAATTGTAACCCTATTGATAAATATGCTTCATTGGTTACCTAGATGATAGTCGTCTTTGTAAATAAGAAATAAGAATAAAAATGTGAGTAGTGTGGATTCTGCTCCTCTTAGTCGTTGTCTCTTAAGGTATGATTAATGAGCATGGGAAATCTCACGAGGAAGCTTTGAAGAATCTTCGAATATTAAACCTCGTGAAAATATTCTAATCTACTTAAAAAAAAAGGGTTATAAGTAAGGTGAATTTGAGATTCTACTCCTCTCGTTTGGATTATTCAAATGATGAGTATGGGAAAACACATTAGGAGACTCGGATGGAAAATTCGATGGCTTAAACCTAATGATCTCATCTCGTTGATTCATCCTTATATTCCTCGTTATTTGTTTAATATTTGTTTTTATGAGGACTTTCTGGTAAAGGTGACTGACGAAGTATATAGTTTAAAGAATGGGTTGCATTTTTATCGAATTGATAGTTCTATTTGATGGGCAACATACGTGGTTAGATTTCGTTGCATCAGAGTTGGCATTAGTTGACTTTTGAACTACACGATGAAAAGGAAGTCTTGTGTTGATGATTTGGTGAATATGTTTGTCGATTCATACTACGTGTCTTTGGTTTGCTTGAGGACAAGCAAAATGCTAAGTGTGGGGGAGTTGTTTAGTTTGTTTTTGTGTGTTTTATGTGTTTTTAATTGTGCGTGTTTGCATGTCGTTTTTCATTTTTTTGGCCGCAAGTAGTGGCCGTTTATGTTGTTTTTGATGTGTTTGGTGTGTGTAGGCACGAAGGTGGTGGTGATGTATTTTGAGCCAGAAGGATGGAAAAAGAGTGGAAACGGGAAGGAATTAAAGGAGTGAAAACGTGCATGAAGTTAGAAGTTCCCGCCGGAGCGGGAGAGCCGCCGGCGAGGGAAATATCCACGCTGAAGAAAGTCCCGTCGGAGCGGGAGTCCCGCCGGCGCGGGAGTTATTCTCGCAGTATGTATCTCCGCCGACGCGGGAGTCCCGCCGGCGCGGGTTTGTTTTGCGCGACAAGAGGTTCCGCCGGCGCGGGTTTGTTTTGCGCGACAAGAGGTCCCGCCAGCGTGGGAGAGCCGCCGGCACGGGACGGCGGTTATTTCCAGCCGTATAAATGAATTTGGGCGGTTTTTGGACGTTTTAATCTCTCTTCTATCTGTTTTTTGAGGAGAAGAAATGAAGGAAACTCAGTAGGATAGATTTGCTTTAATTTCTTAGTTAAAACTCATATATTTTGTTTTGGATTTCATTCCCGTTGTTCGTTGCTACTTCCGAATACTTTGTAAGATTCCTTCTTAGTTTATGCAATGTTTATTTCTAGTTTTCTATATTTAATTTCCAGAATTATGAATTAATTTTCTTAGTCTAGGATTTGGGTGATAGAATCGAGATAATTATCGGTTTATATGTGTATATGCTCGTTGATTGAATTGGTTTGTTTTCTATCGAACTTTTGGCCAAAGTTGGATTGTCTTAAGTGATGATTGAGATCGAGGGAAGATTTCATTACTTGATTTAGGTTCAATCAACGTTAGGTTTAATCGGAAACGCACAATCTAACTAGGATCGGTTTGTAGAATTCTTTTAGCTAAGAATTGTTGTATGAATACGAAAGTTAGTATTCAATTCTTTGTTTGAAGCGTTATATGAAGTGATTCGTAGCATGTACTATATTAGTTGTTTGTATTATCTCGAGGCGACTAAAACCCTTGTCTTAGACAGTTTTAATTTGATTAATTTACCTTTATTGGCTTATTTTTGGTTTAGCTTTTAGTATCGATAATCAAAACTTATTGGATTAGAATGTGTAGGATGAATTTAATGTTTTGTGAAAAGCCTGAATCGATGCCCTGTTAAGTTTTCCTTGAGATTCGACTCGAGTTAGCTAGCTGTACTACATTAGGACCTCGTTCTCTTGCGAGCAACTAATAGAAGATACAATTTAGTTGATTCAACTCTCTCTCAAACTCACTCTCTCTCTCTCGTGCCTTATCAAAGAAGGAAGAAAGAAAATTTCTCTCCATCTCTTCTCCCTCTCCACCGTAACACACACACATATACAAAAGTTGAGAAATCCTCCATTGAAGCTTCAAGTTTCAAGCTTCTAAGCTTCCAAGAGTTCAAGAGATCATCATCCCTTTTCAATCTTTCATACACCAATTGAAGAGGTAATTGATTCATAAATTCTTGAGTTTAATATCCATTCCAAATCATCTCTAATTTCTTCAAAATTTTCGGCACATATGCCCTTGGAGAGAAGATTAATTTTTGTTTCATTTTTTCTTGAGGATTCAAGATGAAATCCACCATGGAAATCAAAGCTAGAGTTTGAGCTCCCAAACCTACCATTTTCGGTCCAAGAAGAATCAAGAGGAGAGCTTGGATTTAAATTTCTAAAGTAGCTTAAATTCATTTGATTACTTGTATATTTGTAATCCCTAATCCCTAAAAGAAGAAAGATGCATGCTTTAAATTATGTTTAGGCAAACTAGGGTTTGAGATGTGAAAATCGAAGTGAGGAAATTATTAGGAAATCGAACCCTAGGAATCGATCTAAGAATTAAAAGAGAAGAAAAAAAAATAATAAAAAATCTATAAAATTGATGGAAACCGAAAAATAGTGAAGAAAGAAAGAAAAATCGATTTTCATGATTCTTGATGATTTAAATGCCTAATATGTGTTTATGAATATATTTGGAGTGATTATTATGCATGAGAAATTGAAGAAAATTATTTGCTTAATTTCCATGCCAAAACCGAAGAATTATGAGTTTATGGAGAAAAATTTGATCTAGTTTGTTGTTGTATGATTTAATGATGATATGAGCATGATATGAATATGAGTTGTTGATAAAATTTTAAAGTTATTAATAAAAATGGCTTTGCGCGCCTAAGTTTACGATACTGAATTCTAAAACTAGCGGTGAAATCCGTTTCCGAAAATAAATTACGGAAGTCAGTTAGACGACTACTGTATTTAGGGTTATCGCGTACAAAAACTTTTTAGTTCTAGAACTCAGAACGGAAAACCGTCTTATTTTTACATTCACGAAATCGCGATACGAACTCGCCCGAGAAAGTTCGTTTTTATGATTTTCCGGACGAAACTCGGACTGTGTCGTCCCGAGTTTTTGTCGGAATTAAGTTTTGAAATATTACTTTCCGATTAAGTTAAATACGTTAAAATTTTTGGTCGAATCGGAATGTGACGATTTTGTGCTGAGCTACTTTTTTCGTCGTTCGATTTCCGTAACGTCGTATCGTGCCGGAAAAGCGCGTATTTTCTCCTAATTTCTACCTCTTGACCGACATTGCTACTCTCTCTAAACTTGATATTTTCTTTTTATATCCTAAAGTATTGGACACCTAATGTTCTAATACTATTCCAACTTTACACCTAAGTCTAATTAGAAATATCTAATACTTATTAGTCATCTTCTTCCTTACCCCCCCCCCCCCCCCCCCCAAAAAAAAAAAAACCGAACACACACACACATCTCCTCTCTCTCTTTGTTCTTCCATCACCATTGAAGAAACCTCAAGCTTTGAGCAAGATTTTTCACACAAGTCTTCATCCAACCATCGAAGTCTATTTCTTCCTTTATTAATTGTCAAGGTAATCTCCTCCTCTCTAATTCTATCCATTCCAAATCCATTTCTTTTTATTTTTCAAGTGGATCGAATTTATGGGTAGATGAATTAGATGTCTTGATCTCCAATTAAGATATTTAGATGGATTAGACTTAATATCTAGGATTGAATTGAAAGAAAATCCAAGAACCCTAATATCTTCTATGTACCGAAAATTTAGGGCTTGGTGTAGGATAATTTGAACTCTTGAATTAAGTTGTCTTAGGAAGACTTTAGTTAGTATGAATCACTTTTCCGCTGCAAAACTCTAAGTACTTTTTGTTATGTACATTACGTAAAATACTGTAGTTTATGTCTGTAAACTATAACTTAGATGCCTTTTTGAGTACTTTCTGTCGAGTAATCCTTCGAGATCTACTCTTCCTTCTGTAAATAAAGTCTTATTCAGATAATGTATGATGTCTCTTATGTATGTTTAGTTCAGTTAGTCCCCTTCTTCCCCGCTTCTTTAATCCAACCCCAGTCGCACCCCGGCTTCTGCCGTCCCTCGGGATTTGGGGCTGTGACAGAGTGGTATCAGAGCCATCGTTTCTGCTCTGGATACGAGTCTTTCTTCGAGTAGTAGTATAGAGTATTTGTTCGTACTCTATATTGAGTTTTCTTTCGAGTCGTAAGATATAGTAATTTGTATATACTCCAGATCAGAGTCTTCTCTCATGTAAAGTTAAGAGTTAAGTTATAACATTAGAATTTAGAATGTAGACGACAACTCAACCTCCCGCTACGTCGACTCAACGAGGAAAAAAGAATTTTAATGATGTGATTTCTTTTAAATAAGAAATTTGAATAAGTATTCATTGAGTAAAAAGTGATTATGGTGCCAAGATACCCTTCAATTATGAAAGTATAATAAAATATACTATGATTTGTTTACTTGATTTTGTGATAGTACGAGTACTATCTTATGTGAAATTATTTGCGCAATAATTTCCTTTATTCAAAAAAAAAATACCATGGCACGAGAACCTAGAAGGAATCTAGGGATTTTCCCAGGTTATTGAGAATACAGACGAAAAACTTAAGATCTTTCCGATTCTCCGAGAACTTAAACGTTTTTAAGAAACGTTATTTCAAATGATTTCGAAAGGAGATCCACGACACGAGAAGGACTTCTATTGATGGATGTCGCGAGCGTATAGTGACATGAATAAAGACTCGGTAAAGTCGATCTTTGTTTTAAAACCCGATAAGAATTTCCTTCGAGGGAAATGAAATAAATATTGTTAAAATAAAGTAAATAGGTACGAAAGGAATGAAAGAATCAAAAAGACGTTTGAGAAAATGTGGATCCATGTGATTGAGAGACTGTTATGTGGACTATATCAACCCACATAATAAGAAACTCAGTAATATGGGTCTTATGTCCCGCTAGCAAAACCTTTTTAGTATGGTATAAGTGATTTAAAGAGACGAATGTTACTTACGTATAAGTAACATGTAATGACGTCGTTCCTTTTTCTTTTCGTTTCATTTTTTCAGTAGAGCTCGCCTTGTTCGAACTTTACGAAGAGAATTGATTTACTATTATGCGTCAAGCACGAAGCTTGATTAAATTTCCAACGATCGCTCGATTTTTAGCGACGACGACTATAACCTATGTTCTAAAAAGTTATTCTTAGGATATATTCCATTTCTCTTTTGGAATTTATATTTTTTTATACTTCGTCCTTGAGCGAAGAATACGACACGTATGAGTATTAAGAGTTGTAAACGACAAAGTCTTTTGTAAATGAATGTTACTTTGGCATAAGTAACATGAACAAAGCAGACGTGCTTTATTTTAATGAATGAAAATCGATAAGAAAATTTTCCTTGAGAAAGAGATAGGGATTAATGAAAGAAAATAATAAGGAATTAAAGTAAGAAATTAAAAAAAAAACAAGCTAAGGAATAGAAATAAAATCTTGAAATTTTATATCTATATATTGTGAATACGAGAGCAATTTTCTGTAAAATTGCTAGATGTTTAAGATAAGTTTGTTAGATTAAGTGTGGTGATATTACAATTGAATAAGGAATATTCATTTTGTAATTTAAGATTTTCCGTAAGATAAGATATCATCTCACCGTTACTGATCCGTGTTTCTTAAAAACTTTGTAGGATGGCTTCCAGTAGTGACACGGCTTTGGAGAGTTAGTCCCCGCCACAGTGTACTTGGGTAGATCAGTTATTGGATAGATATAGAGATTATGAGGCAAACCCGAGACACGATGTAGGACAGAGGATTAGTTACTTTTCGTTAGTTTATCATCCAGTCCGGCGTTCTATTACAGAGGGTCAGGCTATACTTGACTTGGTTAGACGACTACCAGAGGAATGGCGTGGTTGGGCACACGATACGGCATGGTACTATCTTGAGATGTTTGGCGACGATACAGAGCTGACAGGGGATTACAAGGGATTTGCTTTAGAGATACATAGGCGTTTCTTTCAGAGCAGACACATAGCAGCATATCCTGTTCAGGCGCATCCTCCCTACACTCACTTCCCAGCAGATTCAGGGTCAGAGCATGACGAGATAGGTCTAGAGCTGATTGCACAGTTGGAGATCCCTTCAGTGATGGTACCCAGTGAGGGCACATGGAGTTAGTTGCAGAGACAGTTGATGGATTAGGGTTACCTGCTCCTATCCTATCTGCTCCTATCCTACTCGTGCCTTCTGTGAGAGCTCAGGGACCATTCGGGATAGGATCAGAGTACTTAGACACGGACGCAGAGCTTACCGCCCTATTACAGTTACCATCCTCATACAGATCCCTTGATGAGATTTGCACGGAGTTGGCCAGAGTTCGGGCTGAGTTTGAGGCAGGACCATCCAGGGTCCGTTCCAGGGAGGAGTATGAGACGAGTTCCCTTCCTGACCACCTGATGCCTCCGAAGAAGCGGGCGTTAGTGACCTGCTGGGGCTACCTGGTTTCAGATACTAAGACGATAGTTTCAGATATGCCTGCACCGCAACCACTTACACTTACATACGGCACTACTTTGAGGGCTGACGAGGCACTCCAGTTTGCTTTTAGTTCAGAGTCAGAGGACGAGGACCTGAACAAGGACCCCGAGGAGGATTAGGCCATAGAGGGCAGTGGTGACTTGACCGCAGTTTGTTGAGCAAGGCGTCAGGGACGCATAGTAGTATAGTAGCCTTTTGTTATGTACATAGTCGGATCAGTAACTAGATAGTTTTGTAGTACTCCAACGGATACGAAATTTTATGAAATGTTTCCGTTCTGGTACTTCCAGTAGTACAGCAATGCAATATGTTAGTGCATCCTGTACACGTAGGCAGTTAGCCTAGCTTAGACTCGTTGTAGTCTATTTTTGTATAAGTCCTTGTTAAAGCCAAAACTAAAATATTCTTTTGATGTATATATAATATACATGACCCATGAGAGGGTTTTAGTCACAAGAAAGTTTCTTATGAATCGTATAACTAAACTAGAATGCCAAATAAACTCGTGTAACGAGTGTTTAATTTAACCTTGGAGGTTAAAAGTTGAAAGAAATAGAGTCGAAGTTAAATTGTTTTTCTCGTTTACGTGAAAGTATTAAGTGGGAAAAGAAAAGGGTTAGTGAGAAAATGAAGGCTTAAAAGCAAGTACTAATGAGAAAATTTTTGTATCTTATATTTTAAAAAAAAAATGTCGCTGAGAGCTGTTAACGATCGAAGAGGACCTGATAGTCCTAGAGAGTCTGATAGAGGTCAAGAACAACGTATAAGAGAGGAAAGGCAAAAACACCCAGCAACCTTTTCACTTCTCCTATCTCCGCAATGTCATAGCATTGAGGATTTATTCTTCGGAAGTAAACCACCATATTTTGATGGATCTGGTAATCCGAGTGAGGCCGAGCAATGGATATGTTCTATTGAGAGAATCTTTGAGCCGATTGGACTTAGTGATAAGGAGCGTCTAGCATGTGCTGGGTATCAGCTAACCGGACCAGCTAAATATTGGTGGAAGACTAGACAGAGAATTATGCCTGTAGAACAAGCGGCTCTAACCACCTGGAATGGTTTTAAGGAGGCATATTATGAAAAGTATGTATCCGATCAAGTCGAGACTGAGGAGGAAGTAGCCAGGAAGCTTCAGGGAGAACTTAAGTATGAACTGGGAATAGCAGTAGCCAGACAGGAGGGACTGAGTTATGCAGAACTACTAGGACGAGCCCGTGAAATAGAGGCATTAGTGCCTAATAAAGGAAAGATGGTAAAATCCACACCAGCACCAAACCAGACTTCAACCCAAAACCGTCCCAACAATAATATCAACTATAAAGGAAAAAGGAAATGGGAAGGGGGTAGTAGTGACTGTTACCAGTGCCACAACAAGCAAGGGAAACAGAATAGGGCTCGACAGGGTTTTCACCAGCCAGGAAAAGGAAGTAACTATGGGAACAAAGCAGGGCAGAGGAATAATCTACAGAGAAATGAACAATCTGGTCAAGGCAAGAGAATCAATCTACAAGGACAGCTGCAAGGGCAGCAAAGATACAGAAATCAGGGAGGAAATCACCCAGTGAGGGTTAACATTCCTGTTTGCCCCAAATGCAATAAAACGCACCCTGGTGTGTGTCAGATAGGCACTGGCAACTGTTTCAATTGTGGACATAAGGGACATATGAGGAGAACTTGCCCGGAACCACTGACGGCAAATGAAATCAACCAGCACGGTCAACTCCCAACTCCGAAAAGTACTCAAGAAAAGATCCCTTCTCCAGCTTGCCCTAAATGTGGTAAGGAACACCCAGGTGTTTGTCTAGCAAAAACTGGTGTTTGTTTCAACTGTTTGCATAAGGGACACGTTAAGAGGAATTGCCCAGAACTGAGGCAAGCGGCAGAACAGAAACAAGAAGTTTCTGCATGTTCTAGATGTGGTAAGAAGCATGAGGGTGTGTGTCTAGAAAACACGGATAGATGTTTTAAATGTATGATGCTGGGGCATATAAGTAAGGATTGCCCATCGTTGTTGCAAATGATGGTACCAATTCAGTACGGCCAGCCTCTACCACTAAATACAGCTCAGGTCCAGTCACAGCCACAGCTGATGCAATCACAACAGAATGCAAGCGCATGCATGATTAGACAGGAGAGGCTTAATGAAGGAAAGGGATACCTGGTGGGTATTGGACGAACCTTATAAATTACCCTGTCATAATTGTTGACCCGTACTAGAACTTTATACCAGTTTTCTAGTACCTATTGACCATACTAGAGCATTATATTCATTTGGCTAGTACCCTCTAACACTATAGGACTAAGACTAGAACGCTCTAATCTTGAAATAAGAACAACTACGCTTTAGGGAGTGTTGATGACCTCAGAGAATTATTCCTTTAGTTTCATTGAGCATAGAATTTAATATAGGGTCTTTCTGTTAGAACATAGCAATCGATTGGGAAGTAATAAAATGTACGATATATATATATATATATATATATATATATATATATATATATATATATATATAATTTCAGAAATGGACTAGTTGTTTGAGAATTACCACGATTCTCGACAACGAGAGAAAAATCTCTTTCAAAACCTCGAGTAGAGAACCTACAGAACTATGTGAAATTTCAACGGGCATGAGGATACTGATAATAACCGCCCTATAAGGCAAGATGTTGATAAAGAAGAAAGATATGACAGCTTATCTCATATACCTAGTTGGATATCCAGGAGCCAAGAAGATCATTCAAACGTGAGCGTTGTGAACGAATATGAAAATGACTTTTCAGAAATATTATCTGGTTTATCACCAGATTGTCGTGTAGGTTTCACGATCGACTTAGAACTACGAGCAGCTCCCAAATCAAAGGCCTTATATATAATGGTATCGAAGGAGTTAGAGGAGCTTAAGATCCAACTGTAAGAGTTGTTAGATGACGATTTCTTTAGACAAACGTTTTCACTATGGAAAATATTTTAGATGTTCATCATCGAAGAAGGATGATTCTGCGAGAATGTATATAGGCTATCAAAAGTTAAATAAAGATAACCCTTAAGGATAAGTATTCTTTTATGAGAATAGAAAACCCCTGATAAGCTTAAAAAGAAACAAGTGCAATTGTGAGGATAGACTTAATGACTAAATAACACTAGTTAAAAGAGTAAACTGGTGAGATACCCAAAATTATCTTCCAAACCAGATATGACCATTACGAATGCTTAGTTATGTCATTTAGTTGGCTAGTGCTCCATAGTATTCATGAACCACGTGAAAAGAATTTCCACCTATACTTAGAGAAATTCATTTTAGTGTTCCTCGACGATAATTGCATTCACGCTAAGAATGAGAAAGAGCACGAAGAACACTGGCGGATAGTACTAGAAATGCCTAGAGTCGAGAAACTATATGCCAAGTTTGGTAAGAGCAAGTTCGATTGAAGAAAGTAAAGTTTCATGAATATATAGTGTCGACAGAAGATGTTAAGATAGATTCATGCCAAGGTAGAGGCAGTATTCAAATGAAAAATCGCTTGCCAGTCTGAATGAATAAGAAGTTCCCTAGGTTGGACAGTTATAATAGAGGTTTCCATTAAGGAATTTTCTATGATTACTAAGACTTAGGACACAACTACATAGAAGGAAAAGAAGTATAGATGTACAGACAAGTGTGAGATAGGTACGCAGACGTTCAAGAAAAAGTTTATCATCACCCCAGATTTAGCCCTCCCAGAAATGACAAGGAATACGAGGTAGATACCAAGGTTCGAAGAACGAATTAAGATGAGTGATAATGCAAGATAAGAGAGTGATAGCTTATGCTTCACGACACATTAACCTCAGGAAATTGAGTATCCAGCCCACGACTTAGAGCTTGCAGCCGTAGTACATGCAATGAAATTTGGACACACCATCTATATGGTGTAAGGGATGAGATCTTCACAGATCATAAAAAAAAAAAAAAAATTTGGAGTGTGTATTCGAGCAAAGGAATTAACATAAGACAACTGAGATGGCTCGAACTAGTAAGATATTATGATTGTGTAAATAATTACCATCTAGGTAAAGCTAAGGGTAAGAATAGATACGTTGAGTCGTAAGACTCCAATTAAGTTTAGGTGTCTCTACGTCAGAGAAGAAACGATTATATGAGGATTCGAGATGATGGATATAGAAATGCATGATGCATCAGCATCGATCGCAGGGCAAATAGCTGCATGAGTAGCTATGCCAAATTGTGAGGAAGATTATAAGTATCCAGAGAAAGGACGAGTCAATGGATAAGCCTCGACTAAGGATAAGAATGGATAAACCAGACAGCGACTTTGAAGCAACGGGTATTATGATAGAAAATAAATTAATATTTCCGATGACAACGAACTTAAGATTTAAGAAAGGATTTCTAGTGGAATAGAATGAAACGAGACGTTGCCTAGTTTTGTAGAAAGATGTTTAGCTTATAAGAAAGTGAAAGCCTTTTACTGACAACTATACGAGTTGTGATAACCGTTAATGTATTCTGGAATGGAAATGGAAGGATATGGTTACGATTTTATGACAACGAGATGTTTGTAAGTCATAAGGCAAAAAAGTTAGATGACAAACTTAACTTTAGCACCGTTTCTCACCTCCAGTTGAAGGGACAGTCCGAGGAAACAATTTAGATACTCGTTGACATGCTAAGAACGATAAGATTAGCCGAAGAGCGAATTGAAGAACACATAGCCAACAACTGAATTGTTATAACAATAATTAATAAGCTACGATAGGTATTACGACTTACGAGACCTTGTAGAAGGAGAAGATTTACATAGTTGCCTTATTATTATAAGGTAGGTGAAAACAAGAATTTAGGACCAGACGCGGTAAATGAAATGATCGAGATCATTCGATAGATTCGAGTCAGAATAAAACAAGTTTAAAGAAGACAAAAGTCTTAAGTATATACGACAATTCGAACTTAATAATCGAGAAGGAAAATAAAAGCTCCTTAAGATTTCTCCATTAATGAGAAACATTAGTTTCGTGTCAAGTTCAGACTTCGATAAACATTTATATATTTAGAAAATAACTTGGAAAAGATAGTTTCCAATAGGAATAGCTATGGCTTTATCGCCAAATTTATGAAATATTTATTTTATGTATATCTCATTTTGAGAAGAAGTATGTACGTTCGATTCTATACGCATAGTTAGTCAGCAAGACGTTGATCTTGAAATCAACTTAAGTTTAGGAAAGACCGCAATCGATTTTGGATCAAAAAGCGTGAAAGTTAAGGAGCAAGTCGAGACGATTAGTAATAACGTTGTAAGATCATCACAGGCTAGAGGAAGCCATGTGGGAGTTCGGAAAAGAGTTGAGTATGAAGTACTCCATGTTGTTTAATGAGGATAAGCAAATTTCGGGATGAAATTTTTCGCAAGGGGGGTAGGATGTAATACCCCAGAAATTCCGTACAGTCTTAAAATTTTAAAGTTATTAATAAAAATGGCTTTGCACGCCTAAGTTTACGATTCTGAATTCTAAAACTAACGGTGAAATCCGTTTTCGAAAATAAATTACGGAAGTCAGTTATACGACTACTGTATTTAGGGTTATCGCGTACAAAAACTTTTTAGTTCTAGAACTTAGAACGGAAAACCGTCTGATTTTTACATTCACGAAATCGTGATACGAACTCACCCGAGAAAGTTCGTTTTTATGATTTTCCGGACGAAACTCGGACTGTGTCGTCCCGAGTTTTTGTCGGAATTAAGTTTTTAAATATTACTTTCCGATTAAGTTAAATACGTTAGAATTTTTGGTCGAATCAGAATGTGACGATTTTGTGCCGAGCTACGTTTTTCGTCGTTCGATTTCCGTAACGTCGTATCGCGCCGGAAAAGCACGTATTTTCTCCTAATTTCTACCTCTTGACCGACATTGCTACTCTCTCTAAACTTGATATTTTCTTTTTATATCCTAAAGTATTGGACACCTAATGTTTGAATACTATTCCAACTTTACACCTAAGTCTAATTAGAAATATCTAATACTTATTAGTCATCATCTTCCTTATCCCTCCCCCCCCCCCCCAAAAAAAAACCGAACACACACACACATCTCCTCTCTCTCTCTCTCTCTTTGTTCTTCCATCACCATTGAAGAAACCTCAAGCTTTGAGCAAGATTTTTCACACAAGTCTTCATCCAACCATCGAAGTCTATTTCTTCCTTTATTAATTGTCAAGGTAATCTCCTCCTCTCTAATTTTATCCATTCGAAATCTATTTCTTTTTATTTTTCAAGTGGATCGAATTTATGGGTAGATGAATTAGATGTCTTGATCTCCAATTAAGATATTTAGATGGATTAGACTTGATATCTAGGATTGAATTGAAAGAAAATCCAAGAACCCTAATTTCTTCTATGTACCGAAAATTTAGGGCTTGGTGTAGGATAATTTGAATTCTTCAATTAGTTGGATAATCATGCTTAGGAGGTGTTCGATTAGTGATTAGAACAAAAAGAAATCGAATCCCCTAATGTATGGATGAAAACCGATTTTAGGGCTAGGGTTTGAATTGGGGATTTTCAATTTAATGTGTAATTAGACTTGTAATTGTTTAATTGATGATATAGTAGTATGATTAAGGGATTAATGATGTTAATTGATGAAGAAAATCACCCTCTTTAATTATATGTGATTACCGAAAATTATGTGGAATTGGGGAGTTTTCATGTAGTTGATTTAGTTGATGATTTGTTGATGGATTAAGATTCTAGGTAATGATAGATAATGTTATGAATTTAATTGAAATTTTCTAAAAATATTTTGTGGATCGTAAGGGACAAAGAATCCCATTTAAGTTGAGTTTAAGTAATGATATGAGGTGATGGTGTATATAATAATGAATCCCGTTAGATGATGATCGATGTCATAAAATTTGAATGAATTCCGATAACTTTGGAAATTCCTTAAGAGACGAACAAGTGGACGTAATTAATAATTGAGAAGTCGAGTAAATATTCTAACTTGATAATAATGTTTATAATGGACTAGGGAACGACTTTGTAGTTGACGACATGAGCTTTCGGATTATTATAATATGAGTTGTAGTTATAGTCGAGAACTAGAAACGAGAATTTGTTAACTTGATTTTGGTATAGTAAATGGTAGTTGAAACAACGAGGTTTGATCATCGTAGTTCTAAACGAGTTTTGAAAAGGAGTTCTCCACGTACGGGAGTACGTGTTGACTGCCTTGAGAGTGCAGTTTCGTGAGGAATCGAGTACGAGAACTTAGAACGAACTTAGGAAGTTATACGTTGATTCTATCGAGCAACTAGGGTTAGCCGCGGCAGTTTTGCGACCCTTCCTGGAAACTGTGCAGTTTTGCGACCCTTCCTGGAAACTGTAATATCTTTTAGCTCATTTATCGGATTTGAGATCCGTAAATTGGAGCGTAAACTAGACTTTCTAAGCTTTCTAGTCGTACAGGGCTCATCCCCTATTTCCAATTCCTCTGTTCTGGGCAGTCCCCAGAACTACTGCATTGTGCAGTAAATTTTCAGAACTAGTTTTCCTAAGTTGTTTTCTTCGCAACTTAGTTTCTTTCGATCTTTTAAGCCGTAATAAGTTAACGACTACCTTCTCTACTGACCTAAGAGTCGAGTATGAGACCTTTCGAGTTCTAAACGAGATTTGTTCAAGTCTCGTTCCCGTTTAATTAAAATGAAACTAGTAGCGTGTAAATGCCTAAAGAAATGAAACGACTAAAACCTAATTCGAATTTTCCATGTTCGATTATCTGTTACGACCGATTTAAAGTGTTATTATTTTACGATGAAGGAGGAAGCCAGCAGTAAGGAAAGGACGGAAGATCAAGAAATCGGAAGCTCGTACTTAGTTCTGTAAACGCTAAGGTGGGCTTTTATATATGAAATAAAACGAGCAATGCTCGAAAACCCTTTTCTTTATCGCTTTGATAATCGTGTTTTCAAAGTGATAATCATGGCATAAACTGTTTAAATATTTATGTGATTTCTCTTGTACCTATCTGAGTTAACATTCGTGTTTTCCAGAATTTATGAGTTAACCGCTAGGATTGTTAACTATCGATCGGCTTTGAGTTAGCTATATGCTTTCTAAGGTTTGTGCACTTTGTAACCTGTGGTGTATGTGGTATCCTGTTGAGAGGTAACCAGCCATGGTGAATGAGAATTGGTCAAGATTTGAACGTAACATACCAGAAAAATGCTTGTACAAGCTAATTTATATAAATGAGTCAGAAAATATTTAGTAGACACGGGCCATTTTCAATAAAACCCCGATGTGCTACGATTATGAGATACCTGATTATTTATACTTATGAATATGTTTTCGGCAGCGTGCCCACTAAGTACTTTCGTACTTAGCCCTGCATATGTTTTCTAAATGTGCAGGTTGAAGCGATGGAAGCGGCGAGGCTTGAATTAAGTTCTCTTAAGAAGACTTTAGTTAGTATGAATCACTTTTCCGCTGCAAAACTCTAAGTACTTTTTGTTATGTACATTACGTAAAACACGGTAGTTTATGTCTGTAAACTATAACTTAGATGCCTTTTTTGAGTATTTTCTGTCGAGTAATCCTTCGAGATCTACTCTTCCTTCTGTAAATAAAGTCTTATTCAGATAATGTATGATGTCTCTTATGTATGTTTAGTTCAGTTAGTCCCCTTCTTCCCCGCTTCTTTAATCCAACTCCAGTCGCACCCCGGCTTCTGCCGTCCCTCGGGATTTGGGGCTGTGACATAGATGTTTAATAAGTATTTTCAAGATGAAGAAAATGAGATTTTTAGTGCGAAAACATGAAAAAAAATCGAAGGATGTAAGTTTGAATGCCTAGTGTGTGTTTTAGGTGTTCTTGGTGAAAAATATGAGTTTTTGAATATGTGTTCTTGGTGTTCTAGGTGTTCTTGGTGTAATACTTGAAGATTTGAATACCATTAAAATTAATTATAAAAGAAATTAATTAATTAATAAAATATTCAAGATTTTTGAGAATAAAATTAAATAGAAAATAAAAAGAGAAAAATCATTAAATTAATGATGAGTCATTAAGTTGAAAAAAATAAATAAAAATAATTTCTTTATTAAATAAATAGAGTTTAAAAGAAAGAATTAAGTGAGATTAATTCTTGATATTAAAAGGATTTAATAAATAAGAAATAAAATAAGAGGAGTTAGAGTTGAGCAAATAGAGTCAAGTAAGAGTTGTGTAATATTAAAATCAAGTTAAAATAGTTTAATGTTTAATCATTAATTTAAATAAGAAGTATTGAGAGACGAAAAGAAAATTTAATAAGTGATGTTTAATTAGAGAATCGAGTTAAGTAATAAGTATTGAATGCTCGTTTATTTTATTAAGTCGAGTATTGATTAATTAATGATGCTTGAGTAATAAAGATAATTGAGTTGTTTTCAAATCATTTTAATTTGAAATGAGTCGAAGAAGTTATCGAGTCTTGATTGACAAGTTAATAATCGTGTTTGAATTGAAATCGAGATTATATAAAATAAGAGTTTAATTGAGATTAAGAAAATAGAAATTATAGTGATAAAATGAGATAATAAAATAATAGTACGTATACGAGTACGTGTACATAGTCAAGCAAAGACGACGTATTTTGAAATAATGTCATATATTGAGTCGAGAAATATTAAATGAATATTTGAGTTTTATTTGAAAGGAATTCTTATTATTTGAATTTTATTTAAAAGACAAGAATCTAATTTATGAGATTAAAGTTAACGTTGTTTCAAAAACTAGAGTCAAGAAATTCTTAATGTAACTTGAAGTGTGAATCGAGTTTGAGATAACATGTTTGATGAAATTCCATATTGAGTTATAACCTGTTTGATTAAATCTATATGCTTGAGTGAAATGTTTACATTTCGATTATGGTGAAATGATATGTTCTAATTGTTGAGAATGCATGCATGTGACATAAATGATTTGATAAGATATTAATTGAGTTGAGAAAGCGAGTAAGAATTGAGTAATAAAATTTAGATAAATGATATTCATTAATTAGTGAGAAATGCTAAAGTATTATCAATTGCCGATTAACATTAATGGTTTATAACGAGAGTACGAGACGAAGTAATTAGTAACCGAATAGAGTCGACGAGTCGGGAACGGGAAAGTCAAGAAAGGATATTGATTTAGAAAAGATAAAAATAGAGAGAGTCGAGTCAAGTAGAAGTCCTTCAGTCGAAGCCAAAATCTACTTTACGTCTTTCGCGCCGAGTCTTATTCTTTATCGATGTCAAATTGTGAAGGACCGAGTGGGACGGACAAGTAGCAAGGACAGTCAAAAGTAAGCCGCCTAGCTAGTCTTCGGAAGTCAGGTGGGCTTTTCTAAATCGAAACTCAAATGATGAATGCATGTACTATCTACGTATTACGTGCGCTTTTCAAATTGATTGACTTGCCTAAATGATCTAAATGTTTTGGTATGCAATCATCTACGTGTTAAAGTTGTTAAGGTCCTGTGGACGGATGGGATAAAGGTCCTGTAAGATACGGGACAATGCATGCATTAGTTAAGGTGACTATGAGCCTTGCTTCAGTTGGGCCGGTCACGGTGTTCGAGGAGGAGGCCTACTTCTCGACACCACAGAAAGATAAGTTGCAGATTAATTCATGCCTGAGTATATAAATGACTGCAGTTGATTTCAAAAAAGTATGAAAATATTTTTTATGGCTGTCACAAGTGGTGAACTGTTTTTAAACAATTATATATTTATAACCCTTGTGATGCAGCAAAAGAAGCAAGTCTAATCATATAGCTCTAATGAGCAGAGTTTTAAATATTTTTGGCATGTGTTCACTGAGTACGAAGTACTCAGCCCTGCATGTATTTCTAAACATGCAGGTTAGCGGGGTGTGGATGGCTTGGGCGACTTGGTGGTGTGGTGTGTTTGTTTTGGTCGAGTAAGAAAGTGGACTGGCAATTACATGTCTTTATACATGTAGTTGTTGGGATTGAGTCGAGATTTCTGCTGCAATGCATTGAAATGCTGTGTTAATCGACGTCTTTTGTTATGTTTTGAATCATACTCTGTTACATGTTCTGATTCACGAGCGATGTGCTCGAGACAATTTATGGTTTTTGTTGACTCTCGTTTCTTGTGAACTTGACATCCTTATTCCAAATTGGATTTCATATGTAAATTATCCATGCTCGTTTGATGTTTTAGTTAGGACTTGGAAGCATGTTCTATTTGTTATCGCTTTCAGTCAATATTCCCTTATTTTTCCCGAGCATGAATCCCTTATTTGAGCTGAGTCGATAGATGGTTAGTAGTTTCAGTGTCATTAGTCGCATCTCGTTAATCCCTTATTTGATATGTAACTTTCTTGATGAGTCGAGTCTAGATTTATTTCCTAGACTTATTTGAGTCAGTAACACACCAAGCAGTCCCCCATCTCATCCGGCAACCAGGTACGCTTTATTTTCAAAAGCTTTCAAGTTTAAAATGTTTATTGAGTTATTAAAGTTTATTATTTGCGCTTGTCTAGAGATAAAAGCTTTATAAGTAGATTGAATAACTAGATTGCTTTAGAATGCCTCCCCTAATGCGTTTTTGTGTGGAAAATCAAAAAGAATGGAACGTTTGTGCAAACGGTTACGTGAAATGGAATTGCCAAGTACCCTGAACGATAATACCCCTATGTAAAGCAAGAATGACTATGTGGTGGGTGGAAATTCTAGCATGCTCGTTTAACTGTTTTAGTGTGCTTGACTTGTTTAAAATTCGTATAGGATGGCCAACCGTGAGTGGATGCAAGAATACCTGCATGTGAGAAAAATGAACTCCGAAACTCTTGAAGATTCTTAGCCCGAAACCATAAGATATGGGAAAAAGTTCAGTATATGGACGTAGGACCGTTGGACGGAATGACACACTTGATTCAGGCTTTGCCCCGTGAGTGGCGAGATTGGACAGCTTCGCTAGTGCCCCGATTTCTCGGACATCGCTACCTTGATGGCTATCTATATGGCGACTGTAACGCGTTCATCTCCACTATTTTCGGACAGTATATGCAGTACGGTGAACTGCCTCCAGCCCCTTATGATGATGACCTCCCTGCCGAGTCAAATGGTTTTGTTCATAGTTCCCCGCCTATTCTCCAAGATGGCCCTGTTCCTCCCCGTATTCCTTCACCACCTCGTCTTGAGCCAGAGCCTCGAGCTGCTTACTAGGACTACCCATATTCGGGTGGTGTACTCCCCATTCGAGCCTTTGATCCTTTTGCCTTATCTAGCTCGATAGCCCAGCAGTCGAATGGTTTTCACGACCTTAACGGAGCCTTGCCGCCTGTGAATGATCAGTTTGCGGAGTATACGCGTCGTAACCAAACTTCTTCTCCGGTTCAGCCCGTAGCCGAGCCTTCTAGGCCAGCCCATTCCGGCGACGGCAATGACGACGAGTATGATGAGAATTCGACAGCCGCAGCTACCGTGGGAAGCCATTATCTCCAAGCTCTGTCGAACGATTATTTCCCTGCTCCATACACATTTGCTCCTACCCCAGTAGTGAGGCCTGATGACAGACGTGAGTCAGAGTATGGCACTTCAGCCGACGTGGCATCCTACCTTCGCCGCAACGAGGATAATCCTGAGATACCTCCATGGGTCGAGTCAGAGCTAGAGGACGTCAATGTTCGTTTTGAAGACGAGGATACAAGAGATATGAAGAACCCTTGGGAAGCGATCAACTACACCTTCCAAGATTATGAAGAAGAAATAAGAGCACCCGAACGTGAGCATTTCAACATCATAAATGATGGCGCAGAAGAGGAAGAGGAGAATAATCCCGAAGAGGATCCAGAAGAGGAAGAGGATCCCGAGGAGGAAGAGAACCCAGAGGAGTACCCTGACAAAGAACAGTACGATGATGACGGCCCGAGTGAGGGTGATTCTAATGTTTAGAATCAGTTCAAGCAAGCTGTGGAGAAATTCGAACAATCTTTATCTTTTATGTCTAAGAGTTGAACTCTTTTTACCTTTCAACAGTGATGTAATATTTATGACTTGAGATTTGGTTAGTTAGTAGAACCGAACGCGAAGTGGTAGCTCGTGTAGTTCGATTTGAGTTGTAGACTGTAGTGTCGACGTGTGGGAAATTTTCCGATGTAAAAGTTAATCCCTTATTTTGCTGTAAGTCCTCCAAACAGGCCATCGACGGGTGATATGAAAGAAGAGCCGTTAGGCCGTTAAAATCAACTTTGAGTCTCCCAAAAAATTAAATTAACCCGAGAATTTGAGATTTCAAAATTTTGTTTGAGACAAGAGCAAGTGACGAGATAAGAGTTGAAGTAAATTAAATAATCTATTCTTCGAATAATAAAATTTGAGTAAAAGTAAATGAGATATATGCGAGCCAAAATAATAGCATGAGGATGCATGTATGTTTGAGTATTGAGAAAAATTTAAATTTAGAATATGTGGATATTGATGTGATGATGCTTGAGATTATGATTATGATTGGATGTTGAGAAATAATTGCTTTGAGAATATATATATGAGGATGATGTAAATTTCAGTTCCCCTTTATGATGATTGATTATTTTTGAGTTGAGAATTGAATTGTTTGAGATATGTGAAATTGAGATGATTGAATTATTTGCAGCAATTATTAAATTGATTCTGTTTGATAAGTACCGATTGAGAATCATATTCCTCTTGAAAAAGGGAAATATTTTCAGAATTGAGAAAGGTTTCGAGTAAGATAATTCATTCTTTCCAAGTGGCTTAAAAAAAATTTTCTTTTGCATTTCTTTAGAATGCCGCCAAGACGAAGAAACGGTAGAAATGTTTGAGATGAGGAAGAGGGACAGCGAGACCCTACTCCGCCCCCTCCCAATGAACGTCGCGTAGAAGAACTTTTCCTTCGCCAAAATCCCCCAACCTTTGATGGTAAAGGAAGTCCGGCAGAAGCCGAAGACTGGATTCGTTCTCTTGAGCGAATTTTTAGATTCCTTCGTTGCACCGATTGCGAACGTCTCGAGTGCATGACGTATCAATTGAAAAGAACTACCGACTATTGGTGGGAAGCAAGACAGAGGATAGAAGAGCATGAAAACCTGTAGTACCCCAAACTTTTATAACATTAGTGAGCGTATTAATTAACCGAGTAAGTTTAAATGACGAGATTTGAGGAATAAAATTTTTCTAAATAAATAGAAATGAGTAAAACGACTGGAATGCTCTTATGTGTTTTTGCGTGAGATTATCTGTCCTATTTCTTGAAATGATAATGTGAGGTATTTATTGAGTTTGCTTGTATGAGAATAAGTATGAGTATGATTTTCAGAAAAACTCCGAAGATTTTTGATTGGAAGTGAATAATGTTGAAAACTGAGAAATTTCTTTGCGCCGATGAACTTAGAATAGATGTGAATTTAAATCTTTGAACTTAGAATTTCTTCTAAGTTCATTAAGAAAGAAACTTATCCGAGATAATTTGAGAAGAGTTACGAGGATTTAATCTTTGAAGGATTAATAAGCGGATTAATAAGCCGACTAACTCTTAATGTTTCTTCGTTATATGAAATTTAGACTTAAAAATTAGATAGTCGGACTCGTTAATCTTTTTAATGAGATGTGAATTAGGTTTGAGATATTTTAGTGTCGGAAACGAGACGAGGAGAGATTAGACCCCTTTATAGCATAAATGGAATAATACGGACCTTTTTATCCGGAAAACTCTTTACGATCGGGTAATTAATACCCGCAATAAAATAACGAAACAAGTGTCACTCATCTCTCTCCCCTCTCCACCGCCCTATCTCTCTATCTCTCTCCCTATTCTCTCTCCAAGCCTACAATATAGCTTCAATCATGATTATTCCTACAAGATCTTAGTAAATTGTGTAAAGGATTGCATGCAAATGCTATCACATCAAACCATCCATCACTTTTAATCAAACCAAGTTCCAACACTAATTGTCATCATTCTTTATTCTTTATGTTGGAAATCAAATGCATGCATCCTACCTATCTCTCTCTATTCAAAAGAGAAGAATTCATTCATTCAAGCTATATCTCTCTCTCTCTTTCGAAAACCTTCAAGAAAGCAAGAAGAAGAAAAAACTCTCCTCCCTCTCTCTCAAATGCCGTAACACACACTCACCATACATACTTGGAAATTTCTTCCATTAAAGCTTTGTATTCAAGCTCCAATCTCATGCAAATCAAGAAAAGATCATCACCATCATCTTAGTTCTTCCAAACCCTAAGTTGAAAGGTAATAATTCTCCAAGATCTTGAGTTTGAAATCTAATAATCATCATTATTTCTTCATAATTTCGGCTCTTAAGCCCTAAAAATGGATGATTGATTGTTGTTTTATATTTTTCTTGTGGATTCAAGACAAGTTCTTCCAAGAGGAATCCAAGCTAGAAGTTGAGCCTTTTTCTTCCATCCATTTTGATTTCAAGAGGTTCAAGAGGAGAAGATCCAATTTATTTTTCAAAAGTATGATAATTCATTTGATTTATTGTATATATGTATCTCTATAAGCCCTAAAAGAAAGAAAACATGCATGCATGGCATTTATTTTATGTTTAGGCAAACTTAGGTTATCGATGTGAAGATCGAGTGAGGAGAAATCGATAGGAGAATCGAACACTAGGATTTAATCGATGAATTACGAGAAGAAAAAAGAAATTAAAAACCCTAAATTATGGTTAATACCGAAAAATATAGAGAAAAATAGGAGAATTTGAATTTCTTGAGTTATTCTTATCTTGATGCTAAATTTATGATTTTTATCATGTTGAGAATGGAATTATATGCATGAAAAATTGAGAAATAAATTGCCCCAATTCTTGTATAAATGTCGTGAGTTTTGTGAGAAAAAGAGGAAATTATTTTGTTGATTTTGTTGATGATCTAGTTGATGTTTTGATCATGAAATTATTATATGATATGATGATTTAATCTTGTATGTTGTTAAGTATAAGAAAATCAAATTGCATGTGAAGTTTTTAAAGAAAATAATTTATGATGATTGAGAAGATTTGATGATTTTGATGTTATAAAATATGTGTTAAAGTGTTAATTTGATTCCTAGATGGAAATAGAATTTGTTGTAACAAAAGAATGAAGTTTTAAAAGCTTTAAAAGTGTTAAGAGTTGAAAAATGCATAAAAAGATATATCTAGTAAAGTGCTTTAAGTGTTCTTGAATAAGACTTGAAGATTTGAGTTTTGATTAAATTAAATCAAAGAGAAATTTTATAAATTAATAAGATAAACTAGTTTTTATTGAAATAAAAATTAACTGAAGAATAAAGGAAAATGTTAAATAAGAAATTAGCAATTTTGTCACAGCCCCAAATCCCGAGGGACGACAGAAGCCGGGGTGCGACTGGGATTGGATTAAAGAAGCGAGGAAGAAGGGGACTAACTGAACTAAACATACATAGGAGACATCATACATTCTATGAACAAGACTTTATTTACAAAAGGAAGAGTAATTCTCAAAGGATTACTCGACAGAAGGTACTCAAAAGGCATCTAAGTTTAAGTTTATAGACATAAACTACATAGTTTTACGTAATGTACAGAACATCAAAGTACTAGAGTTTTGCAGCGGAAATGTGATTTCAAAACTAACTAAAGTCTTCCTATGACAACTTATTTCAAGCCTCTCCGCTTCAATCGCTTCAACCTGCACATTTAGAAAACATATGCAGGGCTAAGTACGAAAGTACTTAGTGGGCACGCTGTCGAAAACATATTCATAAGTATAAATAATCAGGCATCTCATAATCGTAGCACATCGGGGTTTTATTGAAAGGGCCCGTGTCTACTAAACATTTTCTGACTCATTTATATAAATTAGCTTGTACAAGCATTTTTCTAGTATGTTACGTTCAAATCTTGACCAATTCTCATTCACCGTGGCTGGTTACCCCTCAACAGGATACCACATACACCACAGGTTACAAAGTGCACTAACTCTGGAAAGCACTTAATAGCTAACTTAGAGCCGATCGTTAGTTAACCTATTTTGATTAACTCATAAATCTGGAAAACACGAATGTTAACTCAGATAGGTACAAGAGAACTCACATAAAATATTTAAACAGTTTATGCCATGATTATCACTTTGAAAACACGATTATCAAAGCAATAAAGAAAAGAGTTTTCGAGCATTGCTCGTTTTATTTGATATATAGGAAAGCCCACCTTAATACTTTACAGAACTTATTACTCGTACTTCCGTCTTCTAGTCTTCCGTCCTTTCCTCACTGCTGACTTCCTCCTTCATCGTAAGATAAACATACTTTAAACTCGATCGTAAGTGATTAAAGGAAACGGAGATTGGAATTTGGTTTTAGTCGTAGTCTTTTTAGTTCTTTAGGCATTTGCACGCTACTAATTCTTTTTAGTTTAACCGGGAACGAGACTTGAACAAATCTCGTTTAGAACTCGAAAGGTTCCTTACTCGACTCTTAGGTCTGTAGAAAAGATAGTCAATAACTCATTACGACTTAAAAGATCAAAAGGAACTAAGTTGGAAAGGAATTAACTTAGGAAATTAAGCTTTATTTCTTTAGACGATTTTTACATTTGCACGCTTAACTAAAATTCTTTACTTAAACAGATACAAGATACGAACTCATCTCGTTTAGCACTCTAGGCTCTATACTTCACACTGAGGTCAGTAAGAAAAAGGCATTCGTTAACTCATAACGACCTCAAAGATCGAAAGAAGCTAAGTTGAGAAGAAAACAACTTAGGAATCACAAATCGAACATGCACTGCACGAAGTCTGTGAGTCTGTCCAGAACAGGGGACTGCGAAACAGGGGTCTGTGAGTCTGTCCAGAACAGGGGTCTGTGAGTCGTTCCCTGTACCAAAAGATAGCCTCGGGTGTCTAGTTTACTCTACAATTCGCGGATCTCGATTCCGATAAACGAGCTAAAAGATATTGCAGTTTCCGTGGAACGTCGCAGAAACTGCCGAGTGAACCCTAATGCTCGATAAAATCGACGCACGTTCTTCTAGGTTCGTTCTATGTTATTGAACTTAAATTCTCATGAATTTCACACAACAAGGCAGTAAACATGTATTTCCATACGTGATTAACTCCTTTCCATTTCCCGTCTATAATTATGACGATCAAAACCTCGTTGTTTCAACTAAACAATTACTATACCAAACAAGTTATCAATTCTCGTCCTAACTTCTCGATTATAACATAAACTCAATATTTTATAGCTCGGATCAACACGACGTCAACTACAATTTTGTTCCCTCAACATTAATGATCATTAATATCCAATTATCAATCTTACTTGACTTTCCTATCATTAATTACATACATTTGTTCGTCTCTTACGGATTTTCCAAAGTCATCGGATTTCATTCAAATTTCATGACAACGATTATTATCTAACGAGCATTCCTAACATGCAAATCATATTATCAAAACATTATCGAGCCTCGACTTATCACTACATCTTCGTCTCTTACACTTTTCGTTTTATTTTTAGAAAAATCTCAATTTAATATATATTCATCCTCATGCATCGTATAATTCATTTCCATTAAACAATCGAGCATATCTCAACATTTACTAACCTAAATCGAGCCTTGTTCGTCTCTTAGGTTTTGGATTTTATTTTTAGAAAAATCTAAAACAATTCATACTATCAATTAACGACATGAGAAACACTAATCTATCATCAATTCGACGAAGAAATCGAGCATGAAATGAAAGCCCCAAAATAGGAAAAATTTCGGTAAATATAGGGCTTGGAGTTCTTGATTTTTCCTTCATGATTTGATCCAATAGAACTCGATTCTAAGCAACCTAGAACATGTATCGATCAAGAACAACATGCTATCTCACTCCCTAATTTTCGAAAAATATAAAAGCGAGGGGAAAGAAGATTTGTTCAGATCAAACTAGAGACGAAGTTCTTACCTTTCGATAAAATATCAGATGCGGCAATGAAATATAGAAATGTTTGGTACATGAAGCCGCAATCTGATAGCTATACATCTAAATAGACTTAGATAGAAATTAATCTTGATTTGGAATCAAAGAATGAAAATAGCTCTTATCTTGTGACTTGAAAGAAAGAGTTCCCTGTAAAGGAAGGGAACG